>LD342691.1:53519-75057 GCA_001465055.1 Ptychodera flava
TCGTGCAGCAATAACAATAAGGAATCCACAACACACCATTATGACCAGAATATCCAGAAATGTACACCAAAATGCCAACGGGAAATCCTCTGTAGCAGACAGCTTTTATGAGCAGCAGACAACTTTTTGAAAAAGTCCGCCAAAATTGCAGCAAATCTCGTACTTTATGCAAATTATATGCAAAATAGAATGCGAAATAGCCATACGCTTGTATCGTGATATCGTGCACTGACCGGAATTTGTGACGAAAATCGTGTATTTTGAGTGTTTCATGACGATTTATTTTGAGTTTGAAAATAACCATCTTAAAAAATGAGCGTGAAAATTGCTAAAATATACTATACCTATTTCGTAGTTTTTGTCAATTTGCAAAGAATTCCACTGAACCAACCGGCTACGCAAAAACATTGCCCGTAAGGATATCGAAAGGGAAATCAGTGGGCGCACCCATATTTGTTTTGGCTTGCTTAGATACAGAGCATGCGTACTGTGTAGCCCCGTTACCACGGATTTCGGTCGTACGATCGCTGAAATCTCCAGGTCAGAAGTCTACTCGTTTTCATGAATTCCAACCGCTAAACAACATTTTTGAGGATTCATATTTCCCATTCAGGTTACTGGGTGAATCTTTTATGCAAAAATGTACTGGCAATGTGAGGAACGCATTATAGTTGTTTTGAAATCAACCCGTAAAATGGCGATACCGCATGAATACTTCAAATCGTAAGGAAATCAGCTGCATTTGAGAGTTATTAATCATTAGTGCTCAAGTGCCATACAACAAATGAACAGAATACATTCGTCTGTATTCAAAAAATCAACTATTCAATGGAATATATTTCACTTCACGGTTGGAATTTGAGGTATACTAGCGTTCACGAAATGTTGCTTTTTCGGGGGCAGTTTGAAGTCACGTGACAACATAACGATTACATGCCATCAAACAATCGTCAAAGCAACTAATATCCTACATGCATGGGAAATTTGGTGAAGATTGGCACACTGAATTGTGAAAAATCCACAATTACGTACTTGGGTGTATATGTACAGTGTCCGTTGCCATCGTTCAGCGCCCATCCCATGCATTAACGTACGCGGGCGCGCGGTGGCTAATACAATTATGCTTGAAATTTTCAGTTCCGTTCAGTATGAATTACGTCTCGCATTGCAGATTTTAGCAATGGAAAGGATGGAATTGAAACAGTATAATGCAATATCATATTCAAACTCATCTTGTGAGTTTTCTTCGTGGAATTTGGCGCCTGTTGGGCCTGACTATAATGACTACGCCCTATCACTATATTAGATCAATGTGTTCCATACTTCAACAGATTCGAAATTTAAAAGTACACAAAAGTACATATAACTCTTAATTCTCACATTATCAAACTCACTCCGTTTTCTTGGCTTTGATTTTCATTTTAAGCGTTCAAAACCTAAGCGGTTCTTATGCTGCCGCATAAAGATTTCAGCGGAAAATTAGGCATGACAAACGCCGAACTCATAAACAATTGCTATGGAGATCGAACGTTGAGAAAAGTTTTGCCTAAGCCATTTTTAGGTCTCATAGCCCCTGAAAGCTTACAATAACCAAAAGCATCTTCAAAGTTCGAAAGACACTCAATACTGCTGTAAAAATATCGCGAATAGAGCAGTTCATGGTGTCGTTAAACCTTAAATGACGTCAATTGTTTGCGACATTTGGGCCTACGGCCCAGTATGACCGTAAGTTTTGCATGTCTGTCGTAAAATGCTATATGTCGAATAAATTTGCAGCCCTTCTCTGGGCCTCTGGGAGTAAGCTTGTATACGAAGGATGACGCACATCGACGTAACTTATGAAAGAGAACGTCTCAGATTGTCGCAAAAGTTCAAAAAACGAAATAACTTCGTTTACATCAAAACACCCTCTCTAAACGAAAGTTCAAAAGTGCGAAATGTTGATGTCTGCGTAAGGGTACAATATAGCATTTTGCTCTATAAATACTGAAAAATATGTATCCCCATGCCACATTTCAATTTCAAGCAATCAATCTAGACGGGGCGTTTTACTGCATTGAGGTGTTATTTTATTCCCCCTTCCCCCCCTTCCTTTTTCGTTTCGCTATAGATAGTCACAAATCTTGGCTTTCCAGCGTCAAACTTGAACAATTTTTTCCAATCTTTCTGTGCATATCTGTTCTTTCTTTTTCAGTTGTCGACAAGTCGCCCTGGTGTACAAACATGAGCCTCCTAAGAACTTTTCAAAGGCATTATGGTGCTTTTCGAAGTGTTGCTTTGAGCCGGCAACTGGTTTACCAAAGAGAGTAACTTGCCCAGCTATATGGGATGTTTTGTTTCGATATTTTGCACTGATAATTAGGAGCAAAATGACTACCCAGATGTGGTTACTAGAGAAGACAGACGCTTATAGAACATTCAAAAAATAATACTTTTTACGATTGAATGATTTAGATTTAGGATGTGTTTCGGGCTACGAATCATAATGATTCGGATTCAGTTTGACACGAGTGTGCAGATTGTATTTATTTTTACACGCAAAGAACTTGTGATCACAAAATGAAAGCTAGCAACTTTCACTGATACAATGGAGGTTAAACCCTCTCCCTCCGTAAACGAACGAATTTCTATTTTCCAACATGTGCGACAATCTGAGACGGCCCCTGAGCGCTCTTTTTAATGAATTGTAAACTTGCCATGGCGTCGATATATCGCGGTCACAAAGGCAACTTGATATCAACTTGACTGTCGACTGCAAGTAGCACAATTGAGCTGCCGTGTAAAATCTACTCCCTGTGTCGGACGTAGTTCACAACCATGGAGGATTTCCTCAATGTTCAAAACCAAACATTTTTTGTCGATAGCTTTGATCTCTCAAAGGTGTTTCGTCTAAATGTCAGTTAATCTTATTTGTACACTGTATTGTATACTCTTCTGAAAGACTTGTATGGGAAAAAAAACAAAAAAGTTACGATACTTGTCCTTTGAAAAGTATAACTTCATCTTTTTTTATGAATGCAAGAGATTCAACACTGAAGCAAATTTGTTGTTTGGAAAGTGTTGAAAGTAATACACTCATCATATCAAAATACATACCAGGTATTCTCTCCTTTCTTTATCATATTACAATAAAAAAGACATGGTGTCTATTCTCTATGAATGCAACACAGGCCAAACTGAAGCATATTTATTGTTTGGAAAATGTTGAAAGTAATCCACTCATCATATCAAAATATTTACCAGGTATTTTCTCCTGTTCTTTATTATATTACAATAAAAAAGACATAGTGTTTACATTAAAAAAAAATTATGCACCCCTCTACAGTTAGGGGCCGTCTATAATAAAAGCTGACGCACGACAAACGCAATTCGTTCGTTTAGGGGAGGGGTAAAAGTTCATTTCTTTTTAGCATAAGGATTTTCTATTATTTTCGAAATGCGACTTTGCAGCGAGAACACAAAACTATTTTCGGGTTCATCGAGAACAGAATGACCACAAAATACGGAGACAGAAAAGACAGCGAAAAGACATGAATGTGAAATAAAAACCTGCATCCTTTTTCAACTTGAAACATGTATGTGAAACATTTTCCTACGTGCCAAATACATTACAATGTTCTGTGTTAAAAAGTGAAATGCGTAAAGTGGAGGTTTATTAATTAACGTGCCCTTCCGGTATTTTTTCATGGGGGTGCGGATCGGAGAGGTGCATGTGGGTTTGTCAGAAACGGCATCATAATACGAAATTAATTTCGCAAAAGAACTTTCGTTTTGAGGGGAGGAGGGAGGGGGTTTCAAGTGAAACGAATGAATTACGTTTCTTGCGTCAGCTTTTATTATCGACGGCCCCTAAGCAGGGTACTAAGCTATTTTATGTAACTCTCCTACCACTCGCGCTGCTAACTTCAAGAGAGTATATTCAACCTGCTAGGCTTTTTCAAATAACATGTCCTTGGTGCATGTGTATGATTGTACACAATCACGCAGAGAACACCATCCTCCAGAGAAAGTCACGGACTGAGTTTAAATTTGTCTTGACTCAAATTTTCCCGCTTTCATTGTCCACATTAGCCAGCTAATCACCTATATTTCCCCACCCCTGGCTATTTAACATCATCATAGCCCAAGAGGGGAATTGGACATGGCTAATGAAATTGTCAACATTCCCAAGTTAGGCCTGCAGCACCCCCACCGGTGGAAACACTGATATATGCATTACCGGTGACGGCCCGCTGTGGCGGGTACATTTAGTCTTGGTCAAAGTGGGCGCCTTCGAACGGACCTTTCCGGGCTCGCCAATAACAAGATATTTTGAAAACCATACCTCCGATAATTAGAACTACTGTTTCTGTCATCTGTCGCCTTCCCTTCCTAAATATTATTGAAAAAGTTACAAATAACTCTGGCTATAATACGTAACTGTCAGGAGCGGTCAAGCTTTCCTGCGCCTGCCAGCCGACGGCTTATTTCACTTGGACAGCACGGGACAATGATTGACAAGTTCATGTGACCGAATCCGTATGTCTGATTGGTTATGATCGCATTCGGTTTATCAGAATTTCAACTTTAGCGGATTATGAATGAAAGTATCCAGTAAATTATTGGCATATCTCTAGGGCGATAGGCCGTTTAATTATTGAAAGAAAGTAATCTAGGGCAGTAAGACCCAGATCGCGACAATATTTTTGCAATCTCCGACAGTAATTTTGATCAATCCACATCAAACGAAAAGTAAGAAGACTTTTCATGTGATGAATAGCTTTACACTGTCATTTAGTTGGATGGGACGTACCATTCTATTTGTAGGTGGTGTTCAAATTTGATACAAAATATTCCGTTTGGTGGAAACATTTTTAAACAAACCCAGAGTGTGTAGATTTTATCAGCATTCGGTGTATCAAAATCTCAACTTTATCGGATTTAGGAAGGAAAGTATGCAGTAAATCATTTTCATACTCATGAGATTATGAGTATGAATAAAGAGCAGCATGATTAATACGGTTAATGTAGCTCTAATTGAGTAGTATCATGCAGTATTAATATGTAACAACATTCATTTTATCTGTTCACGTGATTGTGTCTACAAACTGATGAACATCACACCTTTTAAGACGAGGGCAGATTTCTCTCTTTTGCGTTTGAAAATAAATGTTCATCAATTTTTATGGCGTTAGGTAGAGTTGAAGACAGTCAAGCTGGCCTTGTACACATATGGCACCAGTAAACAACACTTGCTCAAAAAACTAATTATAAATAATATGGTTTTTTTTAACTTCGAAAAGCGGGACAACAGTACTTGTCATTTTTGATGACCTTAGTATTTTGACAACGCCCAAGTATATTGAAGAGTAGAACACAATATGACGATTTCCCATGTATGTCAAAAAGACATTTGAACAAATGCGATACACTTATTCTGAACCAACACCACGACTCGGATGTAAATTGTCAATCAAACTTCAAAAACACTTCTAACACTATTGCAATATGAGACTTATAACATGACATTTACTTCCAAGTGATAACTGCAATAGGCTAACCCCATTGCCACAATTCGTCATCTTTCAGTTGTTAATATCGTGACATTCACGTAGCTATGTTATGAGACAAGTAACATGACTAAACGATAACGTCCCATACAAAGAGCAGGTCTCTTTTCGCTAATTAGCAAATGAATTATGGCAATGATACGGCAGGAGCTGTAAACTTACCTGACTTCGCTGGGAACACAAAAAACAGTTGTTGTGTTTGCTTAGCCAAAACCACAACAGCGAACGTTCACCGCTAGATATATTTTGATAATTTGCAAGGTCGTTCAGAACATCCGTGCAATTTCATAGTATTATTCTGAAGTCAAGGAAGCACGAACGCCGCTACAGCCGTCTTAATTCGCCTTATGCCAGATGAGAACTCTACAACTTTGACTATCTTCAGCTAACGTAAAATAATACTGTCACGGCCAGGTACGACGGGGCTTGGTACGACACGTTGTTTCTCAGGTAATGTCACGTAATGTTCAAGGTGAGAAAACTCCCACGCTGGTGGCAATAAAAGTACTGGCAATGAATTTACGTTTTCAGAAACAACAAATCATGGAGTGTCAGCAATTCCTTGTATCACGAGATTGTGTGTCATTAGAATACGGTGTGTATTACTTTTAGAGTGAAGGTAGATTACGTAGGAAAGTAAACATTAAATTGTAATAAATGAGAAATGAAATTCAGTCAGAGAGAGATGACTATCAGAGGGCATTACTCGGGTTGATTCCCGTGTTGTAAATAAAGTCACCTGTCTCAATTCTACCAGCGTGTTCGTCTTCAATTAATTACACAAGTATTACTGTCATATGGTACATCTGATATGTGGTAAGGCCAATAAAAAAAACAATATGTGCTGTTCCGATAGCATGGTTGTCAAAATAAGGGTAGGTAGGTCGGTATCAATTTGTTTACACAATAGTTTTATTTTTCAATACGCATTTTTCAAGGGTTCAAACCCTGTAGCTGTTAACAATTTAAACATCAGATTGGATTACTGGTTGACAGGTATGTTTGTTTGAATGTCATAGAAACTGAACTGTCTGAATCATATTACTCTGACAGCAAATTTTACCGTTAAAGCACAGTTCGATTTCAGAGCTGCTCGTCTCGCGTCTCCGCATCAACGGTTTTCTTGGCTCTCGTAATCCCTCAACTCTATTTTACTTCCGCGTCCATATAGCTCTTAAAATAGGTGAGGTCGGGTTATCAGAACAACACATTTTTTGTTTGGCCTTAGGACTGGACAGCGTACGACGACTGTTCACAACAGACAGCTTGGGGCTATTCCCAAGTAAGAGCTAAGGTGAAGCTGAACAGAGTTGCGACAATACTATCATCACGTTAGCACGACTGAGTGCTCCGTATGATAATACGCTGCATTATCTTTGTCATCACAACCATCAGACATAATTATGTATTCATTATCTATATTAGCGTTGGCTTAGAGACCGTCATACCTGAGCAGTAACGAAGTGACAAATTTATTTTTGAATGAATTATTTAAAAGTCTCGTCGTCAGTCATTATTGCGATGTTGAGTATTCTTATTCTATCTCTCGCAATTAGATTCCCCTGATGCAGAAAATATTAAAATAATGTCTGTCGGCTGCAAACCAATAGTGCAGGATTGTCTCCATAAGGAGACACTGCAGACGAGTTTGCGCCGTTTTTACTGAAAGGGGTTTGAACCACGTCATGTTATGTCACATGTCATGGTTACTCCTCGTACATTGGTTGGTCTTGACATATTGAGAGTACTGATATGAACTTGTATTTTAACATGTTAAATACGAATCATATTTTCACTGTAACCGCAAGTACTTACAGCCACGTGTACGCGTTTGTACGATCATATAGGTAAAAGAGCCAAGTCTTCGGACTTGTGACACAACGAAACGCCATTTATCATTTTGGTTAAAATTTTAATGTTTGCTGTCAGATTTTTTTCATTGCACTCAAGTACAATGACAAGTACTTAAAAAAAACAAAACAAACAAACGCATTGAAAATTTTCATGCATTTCGACTGACATCGCGACACCTCTCATCATCCACTGTCCCGTACTGTGTTTTCATGTCGTCTACGCTGCTGACGAGTGCAGTTCTAGTCGTGTGCATCATGACTGAACCGCTTTACGACATACCCTTCTTGATGACGAGTTTTAATATCTATATATTGAATATAAATAAACGTATAGCCATTAATGGGCCACAAAAATCCGACAATAGCCATGAAAATACACGATAAAGAAGGTTCACATATTAATGTTTACGATTCGCTCGTAATATATATCTACAACCGTGACGTCTTAGAAAAGTCGTGATCCTGTTTCATGTAGGTTTCGCACATTGAGCACAAGATACTCCCAAGAAATTAAAAAATGCGTGCAGGTCTTTCAAACAAGTTCAGTCATGAGTATGCAAGCCAGTAACGAAAATATACAAATACAGGTGCAAATACCTTTGAGATGTTTTATTCTTTCTCGCGGCAACAACATTGACATCAATTGAAGTACGGTGTAGTTACGACGCGTTACTCACTTCACGTTTTTCCTAATCCGGTCACAAATACTTTTCTGAGCTAATAAAATCGGAAAATGGGACATCTAGGGACATTTATAATTCTTGGGAATGAATTGACTGGTACGCCTTTTTATATCCACTTTACATTAGTAGATCCCATAGAGCTGCCCGCTTTGTATGCTGCGCGGCCGGCTAGCCTTGAAAGCTCTAATTTGCCACGATTTTGTGTGGGCTTCGTAACGTTCGTGAAGGGCTGAGGTTATTTTTCACGACACGTAAAATTACTCACTTGTGCATTCCAGCCTATATTTTACATCTATTGTCGTACTGAACGTAAACATAAACCTACTTGAGATTATGAGAACCTGTGTCGACATTTTAAAATTTAAATTGTTCGCTCTGAAAGTACATCAGAAACCTCCGGTGAAGTGAAATAGCCTGCTATAACATGAATATATTTTATGTGACAGAAATAGAGAAAAGGCGAATTGAGAACAACTTATGAACGAAAATAAAGTTTTTCAGACAGAGCCTGTGTACACAAATTTGTTTTTGTAAGAAACGACAGTAATACGCAGGTGACATAATGTGTGGTAAGAATCTTGAAAATGTTCATTTCCGACGTTATTACATAATAATTTTTCAGTTTGTTCAATACTCACGATTCATATATAAAAAGTAGACTTTACTTATTGTATCTGGTACTTTTCTTTTGCCAAGATGTTCTCGTTTTAGAATTAACTTAAGCACTTCGATGTTTCATTTTTCGTTGCTATATAAGAACACGTATATCCCAGGCTTTCATATTTTCATATCGATAAGGAAACGGCTTCCATGAATAAATTATGACCAAAATAGCAATGTAAATACTAGTCTCGCTTTGTATGATGAGTGTTATTATAGAAGAGCATGTTTATCTCAAACTTCATATTTTTACAGGGATAAGGAAAACGACTTCGATGCATGATTTATAACCTAATAAGCAAAGTAAAAACAAGTGTTGCTTTTTATCTGGTAGATGAACAACAGTGTTGTTATCTCTAACATGATCGCCATAGTGTTGTCTAAAGCTAAAAAAAATACAGCTCGACTATTGATCACGGGTTGTTGAATGCTATAATGAAGTGGATTTCGAGCAATTATTTGTTTTTGTTGTCTTACACATGGCAAAGGTGCCAATCGAAGGAAGACACTGGTTGCAGAATTTCTGCTTCACAAAAACTATGTGGTAACTCCTGGGTTAGAAAATTTCTGGTGTCAATACCTGTAAATTTTGCTATTCACAACCTGGATGTCTATTATAGAGCTAATTATGTAAACGCAATTCATGCATGATAATTGATGTGTTGTATAGCGGCATTAAAAAACTATTGTCATTTTAAGTTAAAGGTGTACCTGTCTTTTTTATCATCCTTTTGGCATAACATGAATGGCCAACAAATGTGACTTTCCATGACTTGTCGCTTACTTTGTTAACGTCAAATTCAGTTTGTAATTCTACAACAAAACCATGTTCCTACCCAGTATTTATTTTGTCAATTCAGTTTGTTCATTTGTCGACTGATTTTGAAATTAAAAACAAAAATGTATTTTAAACATTCAGACACGGTGTGGCTAAGCTAAACTTCAACATTTTAGCATACTTTTGGAGTAGAACAGGTATTTGCAAATGACATACGAAACACAATCGGTATAAAATTGATCTGAAGATACAGCCATTCCCCCTTTTAACTTAGTATAACCAATGTATCTATCAAGTCCGTTCAATTCGTTGAAATAATGTCAATATATGATGAAAGAACATGAGTTCATTTATTATGTTAATGAGCTGCTAATCAACCTGTCGCGTTAAAACAATGCTATCTTTAGTCTACCTGCAGACATTCATTAACTTGGACTACACCTTTTATTCGGTACTTACGCTAAAACTGTGCGGAAGTCTTTCACAACCAGGCAAATTGCCATAAGATATCTGGCGGTAAACGTGCGGGTTGGGTGTTTTTGGCTTGGCAAATAGGATGATCTAACAAAGAGTTGCCAACGCGGTCGCTCCACGTGAGGTTAGTGAACAGTTGAAGCTGCATCATAGTCAAGATATCTGCTAATCGGTGAAAGAAAGTAAGTTCTTCAAATAGGACGTCGTCATTTAGTTTATTTTACTTGGCTAGTAAAATTTATAAGTATATCAATGTCAATATATAGCGAACCAAAAGACAGCTAGCGATGAAGTGAATCGATTCCAGTTCTCCATTAACAATTAATGTCTATTTTTACATTTATGTTTAATATTGATAGAGTGTCAGGTACGTTTTCAAAGATTGAATGACAATTGAAGAGTCTTATCATAGTTGTCGGCGTACGTGATCATTGCCACTCAACGTTGTACAATCCTAAGCAAAACAAAAAAACTGTAGTGTTAAGTACTTTATCTTAATTTAATTATACACGATTTTTTCATATGAAACGGTCGGTAATTTGTTACTGTTGCTGTTTATTGCTAGAATAGCCAACATTTAAACACAGGAATGCACTGTTTTCTATTTATTGCACTTTTTGTTCGATACCAGATCAGAGGGATGATGACGTTGACAACTAAATGAAAATTCATTTTGTAATTTATTGTGAATATTGATTGCTTTGCCTTCTATTTAGGTCGAGTAGTCAACGTGACAAGTATACTTGGACTGATCAATTCTCCTAGTCGGTCTACCTATGCCATTTGCAAACACGGTGTGGAGTCATTTTCGGATTGTCTTCGATATGAGATGAAACCCTGGGGAGTTACCGTTTGCGTTGTTGAACCTGCAAACTTTATCCTAGCCACTGGTATCTACACTCCGGAAAGTGTCCGTAAAATCGGCGACAAGTTATGGAATGAAGCCACAGATGAGATCAGGAAGGATTATGGGAAGGACAGCTTCGAGGCACAAGTTGATATCATGGCTGAGTATTGCATAGAAATGTACAAGGGCATGGACTGGGTTGTGGATGCAATCGAGGCTGCAGTAATGTCTGAGAAACCACGACAGTGGTATCTTGTCTGTGACTGGAAAGTGAAACTGAAAAACATGGCTAGGGTTCACTTGCCAAGCTGTATTGGAGAAAATATCTAAGATTTGTTGATGTCTGTTTGCCATTTCTATGAGAATCACGCAAAGAGTGTTTCAATAAGGTGTATTGTGTGTCCACCTTTCACAATTAATACAATGACATGGCCATCTTAGCATGTGCAGATTCTGTATCTTCTTGAATGAATTCTATAGGGTCACAAAGAAATGAACATTGTACGTAGTTTATTGTTAGCAGCAGGCAGGTAGTTATCTAGCTTTTACACTCTTGAAATAATAAAGTTTGTCAAAACCTAATAATGTGCTGTTTTCCCTTTTACTGCTTTATATCCCAATTGAGGTGAGTTTTGTAATTTTCTGTCAAATGCTAACTACTTATGGTTTTGACTAACTTTGATTCCAACCACTGAAAGCAGGAGTTTTGGCCAAAAGTACCAATGCGTATTCACAGCTAGTTGTTGGTATACCAGCCATTGAAAGAAAAAAAGGTTTCTTCACGTAGTTAAGCTATTTCAAGGTACAATACAATTAATTTCAAAGGATAATAATATCGACGCTTCAAAATCTAATACCTTTTACTGTTTTGGAGAGGAAACTTACCCTTTGTGATCTTGCTTCCGCGCGATCACGACTTCAGGGTGCGCTTTCAAGAATAATGTCGCAACTTCCGTTTTGATGCATCATGGGATAGGAAAAGACACCAAATTTGAACACCAAGTTTTTAGAAGTAGAACGCCTCTTGCACGCCGATGATAAAATTATAACGTTCATGGTGGTTTTCTGATTTTGTTTTCAAATTTTGAAAATTTCAACCCATAATAAACGTGTAAAATTATTTTGTATACTTCCTTTTTTATAAAAAAAAAAACGTGCTTTCGACAATTTTAGACAGGAAATATTTTTCACTTAGTGGGAAATTCGTTTCACCGAAATCCGTGAAAGTTTGCCGGACAGCTAGGCAGTGGTATATTTAATATAGCCATTGTAAATCAAAAAACACAAAAGATTGTTAATTGTTTCACAGTATTGTAAAATTTCTGTGATGCTGAGTTTTTGAACACTTGAAGGAGATGGTTGTTAACACATCGTGTTCAGGTTTAGAACATCATTGTTAATAATATGAACACTAGCGTTAACAATATGAACACTAGGTGTTCAAATTTGAACACCGATATGTACATTTTGAACGCGTAAAGACGCGTCTAGCGACCGCTTTTTTTACAGTGCATGTAGGTATTAAACCTAGATGTCCGCACTATTTTTACTCAAGCTTTGGGTAACGAACCGGTAGTGAATTAATGGTCTTGAGCAATTTGTCCCCGAATATAGTAAATTCATGGACACCGCCATGTTTTTTGAGTGCCATGAAACATGCAAACTATTATTTTAACTTCTTATTAATTAATTAACTCGCTATTAATAAACTCTATCGCTGCTTATAGCCGTCAAATCAGTCATATTTTCCTCTTCGTCATTGCTTAAAGATATTGTTACAATTACAATTCCGTTATTACAATAGAAACGCAGAGAAAAGAGTCCTGGATGGACGAGGACTCACGCAAAAAATGCTGGTCTTGAACTTGCACACGACAGAGTAAACAGAAGAGCGCCCTCTGTGTCAATAGCTGGATACAAAGATTACCAGTTTCTGGAGTGAAAAGTTTTCTGCTAGCAATTCGAAGTACCGATGCGATGGCAACAATAATGACCGCATAATACATCCCTTATCAAATACAATTACTTGTTATCATGGTAAAAGCAAAATGTTATGTGCAAAATTGTTATTTACGTTCCGACTTTTTGATAGATTAAACAGAAAATCTATAATTATTATGGTCTGCAAATCTCGTGTGAACTGCGCGCATCAGTGAGTGACAAAGTAAGCTTGGTGTTCGTATTTATAGCTTACGCAATATGTAGGTGTTTTACTAATGTGTATAACAAGGAACGAATGTTTCTTATTCTTTTTTGTTATTTATCATAAATCAATACTATTATTGACCATTTAAGCATAGACTTTGAAGGCGAAGATAAAATTAATAATGTTATATGGCTCTTTTGCACCACCAAGGGCTGAGTCATATATGATATTATACACGTACAATATACACACTCTCATACACAAAACGCAAACAACCAAGACAGGAACTATGTGCGGAGTCTATCGCTGCTTATAGCAGTAAAGTCTGTCCTATTTTCCTCATGAGTAATTGTAACGATATCTTTTACCATCAGTAAAAATAGAAGCGGAGAGAAAAAAGTCCTGTATGGACCAGGACACACGCAAAGAATGCTGGGCTTGAACTTGCACACGACAGCGTTCACATTTAGAAGAGCGCCCTCTGTGTCAATAGCTGGATAACAAGATTGCCAGTTTCAAGAGTGAAAAGTTTTCTGCTTGCAATTAGAAGTACCATTGCCATGGCAACAATAATGACCGCATAATACATCCCTTTATCAAATACAATTACTTGTTATCATGGTAAATGCAAAATGTTATGTGCAAAATTGTCATTTACGTTCCGACCTTTTGATAGATTAAACAGAAAATCTATAATTATCATGGTCTGCCAATCTTGTGTGAACTGCGCGCATCAGTGAGTGACAAAGTAAACTGGGTGTTCGTATTTATAGCGTACGTAATGAATAGGTGTCCTACATATATAATGTGTATAACAAGGAACGATTAAGTTTTTCATGTTTTTGTTATTTATCATAAATCAATACTATTATTGACCATTTAAGCATTGACTTTGAAAGCGGAAATAAATTCCCAATATTATATGGCTCTTTTGCCACAGCAAGGGCTGAGTCCTATATAATATTATACATGTAAAATATACACATAACATTATTTGATGCTGTTGGACGCCAAATCCAACCGATGGATTATAGGCACAAAAATACTGCAAAGTAGAATTCTACATAATTATCGTGAAAGATATTTCTAACATTGGCTTTATATGAGAGAATGTGAGCACCAATAAGAAAGCAGTAACTTTATTCCTGAAAAAAGAATATATTACATTAATAATACATGATAGCAAGGATAGGATCACAACCTGTCGTCAGCCCAAGGAACATACTCACGACGGTATAAATATTGATGATGCATGGCAAAAGGCGAGTATAAAGAGGATGTCTAATTACCTTAGATAGGATGGGGATCTCTACATTGCAAGAGTCAAGGATGATGATAATGCTCTGTTTGTTACTTCATTACTGCTGATGTGTGGCGGTTTCTAAGCCAACGCTATCATATGAATTCATTGTTTTTGGTAATGATGGTATGAAATAACATAGTGAGCACTGAGTGGTTCTTCAATAATGATAGTATTATTTTATGTTACTCATTTCGGATGACAAGGTGACGAGTCTCATTAAAAGCTAACATCCAAAACGAGACGGCTGTAAAAGCGTTTCTTATTGGCTTGACTTCACTATAACATTATGAATTTGCACAGATGTTCATAAGTTATGAAAAAAACATCTAGCGGTGAACGTACAAGGTGAGTGCTTTTGGCTTAGCAAACACAGCAGTTTTTTTTTTATAATTTTCCCAACAATAATGTCACTCGATGTCAGTTATATCTTCAGCTCTAGCCGTATCATAGCCATGATGTATTGGCTAATTGAAGAAATAAAGCCTGATCTTTTTGTAGGACATTATCACGTTGCTAATAGACGTAATGGCCTCGCAATGAATGACTATCTATGCTCGTACGCTGTGAATGTTTTCGGTTTGAAAAACATGGTAAACTGGATAATTTAGAGATTTTGACTTTGTCGAAGATCCCTTGAAGATACACTTTTAATACCAAGTGCAAAGTTTAATGCTTTAATTTCAAGTTTTCGTAATGGGAACTTCGCATTGACTTTGAATTATACTAATGATCGCATGCCAGCTGTATCAATCTTGACAACAACATATTTTACTCTATCAAGGCTCTTTATTTCAATCAATGTCTACAGTTCACATTGAAAATCATTGACCACATACTATAATATAGTCTTTAACAACCTGTGAAAGACATTTTTAAGTATGACACAATGCCACTCTATAACTTCTGTAAAATACACGACGTAAAACAGTAACATAAACAGTTATTTTATACTGATCTCCAAATCCACCTACTGAGGAAAATGACTAATAATAAAGGGTTGGTGTTAAGACTACAAATTTCATTCCTTTCTACTAGATTTCCCCAAATTGTCCGCAAAATGTGCCCTGTAAAGACAACAGATCGCTAGAGATTGTCTACATTTCCAGAATGATAAATGATCTATATACAATTATTATAGTCTAAGAGGAGACCAAAAAACCTTATATAAGATTGCTACAAAGTCTACAAATTCCAAATTGAAATAAGGGATGTTATAAAGTATTACTAATTAAACACTATTTAAGTTCTTGCATTCATGCATACATGCATGCATGAAGGCATGCATGTATGTATGCATGTATGTATGGATGAATGGATGGATGGATGGATGAATGGATGGATATTTAAGGAGAGAAGACGTTCATGTGAGCCGACCGACCAACAAACGGACAGGAACTTGACAGCTAGTATCTGGCCCCTATAGATTCCTTACTTATATTTAGATAGGACAGCTTGAATCTAAACAATGTTGATAGATCTCACAGCTTTTGGTGATTTAATACTGTGTATTTCTTTCCTATTGTCACGTGTAATGGACAATTTTCAAAAGGAAGTTGTTGCAACGGGACCGCCTATAACTCGCAATTGAGAATTTTCGTGTCGCCTTGTAGAATGTGCGACACATGACCAGCAAACATTTTTAGCGGCATTTCTGTACTTTGAGTTGCACAGCAAATAGATGAAAGGGTTGATGGAACATTGCAAAGCTACCAAGCAACTGGTGATAATAAATGCGTTTTGAATGTTACATGTAGTCAACATTAGCATTGTAGCTGTGACATCTCTGACTAAGGCCATTGATGTAGTGCCAATCACGACGAATGTAAATGGAGAAACACCGATAAAATATACAACGGTCGTAACGACAACAGTCCTAAATACTCGTTTTGAATCTTTTACAAGTGACAGTGGCCTAGGCAGAGAAGATGACGTGCTTCTTCCAAATACTTCTTTTGCGATTAAGATGTACAATATAGGCACCACAGTAATATTAAGAAGAAGGGTGGTCGATATAGCAAATATTGTAATCCAATAAAGCGACGAAGATACAAAAAAAGGAAAGCAACCATGGTACCATCCGATTATGGAAAGTGTACTTAGCAACCATGTTATTGAGATGCTGATAATGAATTTGGGCGTCTTCAAATATATATGTGCTTTAAATGGATGGCACACTGCAATGTATCGTTCGATTGCGATCAATAGAATCGTAAAATTTGACTCAATGGACATGATCCAAATGGCATTGTTTGAGCACTGTGGTAGGTGTTCGAAAGTACTGAGGAACTGAATTGATATATGGTATATTATTTTAGAGATGTGATAAAGAATATCTGAGACAGCTAAATTAACCAACAAAATATTTGTTTTTGTGCGCATTTCCCTGGATTTAAAGATCACCAAGACAAAGAACAAATTGTTAAACAGTCCAAACATCGATATCGCCATAATAATGTAGTCAATGTAAGGGACAGATCCGTAGGAAATGATGGAATTGTCTGTAAAATTGTCTCCTGTGTGTGATAAAATTTCAAGTAAGGACAAGTTTGTAGAGTTCATCATTATAAACTCTTCTGAGAATCGGTCAATTCAAATATGATGGAAAATGTTGTTTCCCATAACCTTTTTCACGAAAGGAATCCAAGCTCATCGATAGTAAATGTTCGAAAACAGGTGTTCTTCTCGCCAAAAGAGATGTCCAGCGTTCACTTTGAAACTGGTAACACGTACACTTCATATGACAAGCGCCCTCAGCGATTGCCCTAGGTAGTTTTAATCCAAAGATGGACGATACAAATTGAATAAAACCTAAAAAAGGAAATATCAAATGGGGAGGTTAATAACGATTGACATAAAGGACTGATTTGAACACAAACACACACACGCGCGCGCGCGCATATATATATATATATATATATATATATATATATATATATATATATATATATATATATATATATATATATATATATCACATTAACAGTCTTCTTATTGTTCTTTTGACGTGGATGGATCAAAATTATTGTCACAAATTGCATGATTTTGTCTCTATTTGTTTTTTATTTTATTTACCCCGATTAATTTTATTTGATGAGTAAAGCGACGGTCCTTCACCCCTGGAGAAATACAAATGATTTACTGGTATTTTTCATTCATAAATCGGGTCAACTTTAAGTTTTAATACACCGAATGGTGTGGATTTCTTATCGCGCTGGTCTGCGTCGCACAGGTGGCGATCCAAGCTAGTTGATATGATCATCTCTTCCTACCTCCATGATATGATTATATAACATGCACCGGTCCGAATAGCCACCTGTGTGAGGTAGAACAGGGCGTTTAAAAATCCGAATTAGTTTAGTTTGTCCAGAATATTCTTAAGGTCATTCTCGTCCATAACCTTGAATTCAATTCATGTCTAGAACTTTCTGGAAATCTAATTAGTCGTGCTTACTACAAGTAGAGATAGTTTTTACATATTTTTGGCATATGAATAGAAATTCTACATTTGTTCTTATAATCTCTAGATAGAACACTGAGTATAAATGGAGGACGTCACAGTTTTAAGGCAGACTTTGGGATCGCTTCAGCAGTGTTTGTTTCAAGATTTTTCAATACTTTTACTGATCAGTCTGGATTTATTCTGTGAACTCTGCACGGACAAACCTCAAACCTTCAAGCCAAATGATTTGTCAGTCACCAGTCTGTCTTACTCGACTCCTGAGCTATGTGCCGTCCCAGCTAAAATAAGTATATTGTAAACTTTTATAGTTTGTACTATATCCCTTGACTTTGTGATTAGTTTTGCTTTTTTTAAATAAATTTAATTTTAAAGAAGATCGGTGACTTCAAGTTTTTTCTAACGGTACGACTATCGACATCATCGAGCATGGAGGAATCACCGACGGCATGAACGGCACACGTCACCACTCGCGAAAATCAATGTACATTTTGCCTGAGTGATTGCAAGGCCGTCTGAAAGCGTTAAATAAATTAAAATGATTCTGAAAAGTTTGACAGACACCAGATACCGCTCAAAGGGCATTGTACCCTAAAACTTTAAAAGACGTAAATTGTTTGCGACATTTGGGCGTTACAGAACAGAATTGCAGTGAGTGTTGCATGTCTGTCGTACAATGGTACCTGTCAAAGCACTTTTCAGCTATTCCCTCGGCCCCGATCGCGAGAGTATAGACGACTTGCTTGTTTTAGATTAACAATGCTCAGTAAATTATTGACCACGAGACGTCAATTTTGACAAGATTATTGACAAGGCTTCGATATTCTCAAACAGACTGGAAAGTTATCGCGAAATGGTGGGAAGTGTAGTTGAGATTATGAGCATGAATTAAATAGAAGTGAGCGAATTAAAGAGAATGAGGATTAATTTGATTAATGTTGCCCTAATTGAGTAGTATCATGCAATACTTATATGTAATAACATATAGTTTTTTGTTCACTTGATTTTGTCTACCAACTGATAAATGTTACGCCTTTCAAGACGAGGGCGGTTTCTTCCTTTAGAATATTTGAAAATGTTCATCAATTTGATGATGTCAGGTACAGTTGGAGAAAGAAAAAATTGCCTTCTAGATATATGGAACCAGTGAACAACACTTTCTTAAAAAAAATAGTATTAATAGTTTTTGGTTAACATCGCAAAGCGGGACAACTGTGCTTGTCATTTTGATGACCTTAGTATTTTGACAACGCCGAAGTATATTGAAGAGTACAACACAATATGACGATTTACCATGTAGGTCAAAAACACTTGTGAACAAATCCGATGCATTTATTCTGAAAGAACACTAGGACTCTGATGTAAATCGACGTTCAAACTTCAGAAACATCTCTAACACCATTTCGATATGAAACAGACGTATATTATGGCATTTACTTCCAAATGATGACTGGCCTAAGCGAACCCATTGCCACCATTCCTCAACTTTCAGTTGTTAACATTGTGACGTTCACGTACCTATGTTATAGGTCAGGTAACATAGACAAAATGAAAACATCCCATACAAAGGACAGCTTCCCTTCGCCAATTAGCAAAAGTATTATGGCAATGATACAGCTGGAGCTATAAACTTACCTCACTGAGAGCGACCTTGCTGGGAAGACAATAACAGGTTGCCGTGTTTGCTTCATCAAAACCACGCATCGCGAACGTTTACTGCTACACATATTAAGATAATTTGCGAGGTCGTTATGAACATCCAAGCAATTCCATATTGTTATTCCGAATTCAAGGAAGCACAAACGCTGCAACAGCCATCTGCTGTCGCCTTACCTGCTTCTAATGAGAACTCTACCACGTTTGCTATCTTCGGCTAACGTAAAATGATACTATCGTCACGGAGGCACGATTGCGTGCTCAATATGTTAATATGACACATCATCACCATAATCATCATCATCATCATCATCATCATCATCGCACATAATTATGTAGTCTTTTATACATTAGCGTTGGCTTAGAGACAGTCACACATGAGCAATAAAGAAGTGACATGTTTATTTTTGAATAAATTATTTAGAGATCTCGTCGTAAGTCACTATTGCAATATTGAGTATCCATATTCTATCTCTCGCAAATAGAGTCTCTGATGCACAAAAAATATTGTCTGTTGGCAGCTAAGCAATAGTGCAAGCTAGTCTCCACAAACTTGTCCCCATAACGAAACCCTGCAGAAACAACTGCATATATATATATATATATATATATATATATATATATATATATATATATATATATATATATATATATCACTTATATAGCTTCGACTATGCTGAAGTATTTGAATTGGTGGGCCTATATATCCTGAGCACACTCGGCAAGAAGTGTGATATGATAAAGATAAAATCTGTTAATGCAAAGATGGCGAGTTCGATGTACAGAAGAATATCAACGGCAGCAAGGCACAAAGAATAAAACACGAAGTAACAAAGGTTTTTTTGCGATTGTGGTCTTAAGATCACAATTAAGACAAGGAAGAGAAAAACAACTTCTCGGGTACGATAGTTTATCTGTATTAGGGCAAGTTTTATCAGTATAGTTAACCAAATGACGCCCCACAAACAATATACGCCCATAAGCAGTTTAATCACCCGCCAATCATAATTACCACATCTCCGACACAAATATGCAAATGCATCTCAACGATATCGAGTGATATGGGCATCTTTGATAAATACAAAGGTCAATGCAATACAGCGTTGGAAGTCAAGGCGTTACAAGGACGAAGTTCAAGACGAACCAATCAACGAGGAGTAGCAATAACATGAAACATAACATCACGTGGTTTAAACCGCCTTTCTGTAAAAACGCGGAAACATCAGCAAAATTTCTTCTGCTTATTGATAATTTTCCAAAGGGGTCCAACTTCACAAGATCTTCAATAGAAACACGGTTAATATGATTTACAGCAGCATGAAGAATATATGTGAAGTGTAATCAAATCGCATCATAACAGGGTAATCACCGGTGTCCACCGTAACAAGCGACCAGCTGTTTGTAATTCCCAGTCATGAGTATACAGGCCAGTAAGGAAAATATAAGAGTATCGATGCAAATACCTTTAAAATGTTTTGTTCATAGAGCAATAACATGTACATAAATGAACTACAGTGTAGTTACGACGCTATATTCACTTATGGTTTTCCTAATCCGGTCATAAAATACTAAATAAACTAATAAATTCTGGATTTGGGACGTCTACGGACATGTATAATTCTTGGAGATGAACTGACTGGTACGACTTCTATACCTACCTTGCATTCGTAGATGCCGTAGAGCTATTCGTATTGTACGCTGCGAGGTCGGCGAGCTCTAATTTGACTCGGACTTTGGTTGGTTTCACGACGTTCGTGATGGGCTGAGGTTATTTTTCACAACACGAAAAATTGCTCATTTTATGCGTTCTAGCCTATATTTTACATCTATCGTTATAATGAACGTAAACATAAAGGTACTGGAAATTGTGAAAACCTTTGTCGACATCTTAATATTTATATTGTTAACTCTGAAAGTGCATCACAAAATTCTCCGGAGAAGTGGAAAAGTCATTCTTACTCCATTACAGAATTCAATGATACTTTTTCAAACAGAGAGAACTCTTTCTCTGTTTCACACATTAACATCAGGTCTTTGAACAAAAATGTCGACAATTTTAAGTCGGTTTTTGAGGATTGTATCATTCATAAGTTTAAGATAATTGCTCTCACAGAAATATGGCAGATTCGGAA
>LD342691.1:98730-119534 GCA_001465055.1 Ptychodera flava
ATATATATACATACATAGGTAGATACATAAATAGATTTAGCTCAAATGACATTTTCTTACGTATACCTTTCGAATCATTATGAATATAGAACAGCAGATTAGAACTATGTCATTATTGTTGCATTTGATGTTAGATTAAAGGTGACTGCAGTTCCAAATAAAAATGAAATTGTCCCCAAGTGTCTTTTATTTCTCTTACATTAAAATGTGATTTTTCAAATGGTTTCACCATTACGGCTATATTAGAGTCGAGATCATTCATAAATTGTTAGAGCATGGAAATTCAGTTTTAGAGAAATTTCCCGAAAACGACAAACTACTTCAACTTAAAATTATAATTTCCTTACCATTCGCTGTCATACACTAAGTTAAATAATGTTTAAATGTCAGAGGTTTGGTTGGATTAAGGTGAAAATAGTATTTCCTTTGCTACGATAAGGATGGGAAAATCCGATTCTGAACAGACAGAAATTAAGTTGCATGTTTGGTCTTCGATCAAATTATGGACATATACATAATCTATATGTCGAAAAGAATGAAATGGTAGGTGGATGTGTCTAGAAAATTTTTCTTGTCGCAGTGAAAGTTACGGCCCAACACATTCTTAGCTAAAATTGTTTCGTTGACGTCAGGTAAAAAGAAAATTATTATGACGGAACCCAATAACGAGACAGTGTTGGCGCTGTGCACTCTGGAAATTTCCATGGGGTTTCTTGTGTTTTAAGCGGCCGCACCCGCACGAGTGTATATTGATCACTTATCACATGCACAAGCCAAGTTTACGGGATTTATTCTCTGGTCGTTCTACGTCACGACAACCCGCGTCTATGTCATCAATTTTGGTGCGTCGGACCTTTTTTTTGTCGATCTTCGGTGTGCTCGACAAACAACATGGCGGCCGATGTTTCTCCCACGATCAAAAGTCATGTAATGAAATCGATATTTTCACAGACTACGAAATTACTAATCCGAACAATGTAAACACAAGAGTGTACCGCCTATATATTCCGAAGGAATTACGTGAATAATATGCGGAGACAAAGAACTCGAAGCTGGTCGCGTATACCATGGGTTCCGTACGTATTGCAAACAGGGTCAGGCGCGAGGCGCGACGTTTACAGTGTTCGCGCCGTCGAGATTCAGTCGATATTTGTTCCCGAAAAATAGCGTATCTTCGTCTGTGATAAATTTCTAGGACTATGCTATCTTTGAAATAGAGTATAACTTTGCGGAAGGTAGCCTACGTGTAGACCGAGAGCTGTCATTTGCTCCACACACGAACGAACGTGAGCGCTAACGCACACGACGGACGACTGGAAATGATTGACAACTTGTGCACGGCGTACTGATATTTATTCCTAAAGTAGTTCAAAAGTTTAAACGCGGAATCGTCATGAAAAACTTATTTTATTTTGCAAAAAATAACGAATTCTTGGCTTGTGCATGTGATAAGTATATTATTCCCTAATATTTTTCTTCGTTCAGCTTGGAAAATACTCGTGACGTAATGACCGTGTCACCACTCGTCTTCGACTCGTGGTGACACGGTCATTACGTCACTCGTATTTTCCTTCGCTGAACGAAGAAAAATATTAGGGAATAATATCTAAATATACACTTTAACGAGCAAAAGAAGGAAAACAACGGGAAAATGTTTTTGCTGAATGAAAATCATCAAATCTCATTTGTGTGCACACCAAACCATAATTGTATATCAAAATATCCACAGCAAAGTACAAAGATAAAAAATACATGTCTGTGAAATGAAATATTTAATTCATCTTGTGAATATTGTAAAAAATATTCTCATTAGAATATTCGCATTCGTATTTTATCGCCAGTTACAACACCAGCATAGGTTATCCCAACGTCGCGACTATTTAATCAAATGTTATCACTATCATAAGGAAAAAAGAAAAATACAAGACATTAAATGATTCCTCTGTTGATTGGTTGTAAAGACACGCATACTCTTTACTTTGTGTTGCAAAATCCGCCAAGGAGCGTGGTTTGTCTCGAACATTACAAAGTTGAATCAAAGCATATGTTGTTTTGACACGACTTTTGGCCTTCAAAACGAATTGTCGAAGTGTTCAACCCATAAAGACGGTCGCCCTTTTACAAACTAATTGTCGGAAGACAGGATGGCATTCCATCCCTGTTATTGGTAAGTATGTGCACTGCGATGTTTAAATTTAGATGACAGTGCAGTCAATACATAGGTGTACAGAGTGAGGTGACAAGCTGAGTACTGAGAATCTCATGCTGTGTTAACAAGTTGAACAAAGGAATGTACATTGCAAGAAAGGATATTAAAAGAACAAAATACAACTGTGACAACAAAATGAATCATAAGAAGGATTACTGATCGAGTGACAAGGAAATACAAAATTCCCAAAAATATAATTCATTATGGAAAGAAAATGTCAGTCGGCAGAAGGCAAAACAATGCTACGTACTTGTTCGACAGAGAATGTTACGATTATTTGATGACAACAAGTTGCAATCAAAACTTAGACGTTTTGTAGACATTCACCCTACAACATGTGCCCTTTGTTGCAATGACCACAAGAATGGTTAAAGTTGTCTGTTATTCAAATATATATTCCTGGCTCTATTGATGCAATAGACGATGTTCCGCTGATTGCGAGATCTCGCGAGGCTTTAATATATGCCCGTAGAAACAGCATTCCAGCTTAGTAATACAAGTCGAACTTTGTATGGCACTAGAAAAAGTGCAGAAGTGAGCAAAGATTGAAACTTCATATATTTTATGCAGTGTTTAACGTAATTAGCGACTTGTCCTGTTTTACGCAGTTTGTCCTGTGTTGCGAGAACACGTCCACTGCGAACCACATATTCTCGCGATATCTCGAAATGTCTCGCGCGGTTCGGAACATGATCTATTCCGCGCTCAGCTCGGCGTTGTCTTCCACCCATTACGCGTGCTGCCACATTATGTGCTAGCACACGGCTGGGCTGTGACTTGAAGTGCAGCAGACAAATATCCAACTTGGCGACTCTACAATGAACTTAAACATGAAATAAATTCACCCAGATACTGTGATTCTCCGGCATTTTGAGCGACTGCGAAAGTTGAGGAATTACGAAAGCAAAGAAAATGCATTTCAAGGTCAAAGGGCGAGTGACCGGCAGTTTGCACCACCAATGGACGTAGCCATGGAGCACCAAAGACTAGCAAATCTAAAACCGTACTGTGCTTCAACAGTAAAATTTGCTGTCAGAGTAATATGATTAAGACAGTTCAGTTTCTATGACATTCAAACAAACATACATGTCAACCAGTAATCCAATCTGATATTTGAATTGCTAACAGCTACAGGGTTTGAACCCCTTAAAAATTGCGTATTTAAAAATAAAAATATTTTGTAAAAAATCCCTACCGAGCTACCTACCCTTATTTTGACAACCATGTAATCGAAACAGCACAATTCATTTTTTTTTTGCCCTTCCAGATATCAGATGTACCGAACATGGCGGTAGAATTGAGACTGGTGACTTAATTTACAACAGGGGAACTCAAAACGAGTAATGCCCTGTGGTAGTCGTTTCTCTCTGACTGAATTTCATTTCTCATTTATTACAATTTAACGTTTACTTTCCTACGTAATCTACCTTTACTCTTAAAGTAATTCACATTGTATTCTAATGATACACTATCTCTAGATACAACGAATTGCTGACTCTTCATGATTTGTTGTTTCTGCAAACGTAAATTCATTGCCATAACTTTTATTATAACACGCAACATGCTCATTCCGTGTCACGATTTGCCAGAATACGTCTCGTGACGAGAAAATAGATACGTCTAATCCCCACCGGATCGACAAAAGTGACGTCAGAGGGTATTTTTTGAAAAGCTATTTCCCTAGGGAAATAGTTCTGACCAAATTTTGAAAAGTGCCAGTCACGTGACTGTGGTGTCGTCCGCAGCTTTGCAACAATGGCGGGTGACCAGAACGTGATGTGCGTCCGGGGTAGGTAACGACACATTCTCTAAAACAGATTTTCCAAAATTTTTCAACATTCCAACAGTGTAGGAACTTGAACAGCGAATCGGCGGAAAAGATTAAAGTGCAACTAAGGATGTTGCTGGGTATGCTTTGAATATTTTTTGAAATACAACTGAAACCGCAATGGAAACATCGCCCGGTAAACTTAATGGATTGTTTCGGTGCAACATATCAAACCATATTAAAAACTATGTAACAATAAAACATGAGCATGTGGTGAGTTATAAAACACCTATAGCCTGGTCTTCATTCGGGCTATAGCGCTCGTCTATTACCCCTCGTGGCCGTGTGTTACCAGAAACACATCGCTATACCCTCGGCCTACCGCCTCGGGGAATAGCGATGTGTTTCTGGTAACACACGGCCCCTCGAGGTTAATAGACGGGCGCTATAGCCCTCATGACCAGGTAATAGGTGTTTAGTACCACCTGTGTGGGCGCATTGTCACCTCGAACATCACGCGACATTCAATGAAAAACAACGTGACGTACCAGGTCGTGTCGTACCTGGCCGTGAAAGTATTATTGTAGGTTAGCCGAAGAGAGTAAAAGTGGTAGAGTTCTCATCAGAAGCATCAGCCATCAGACGAAATAAGACGGCTTTAGCAGCGTTTGTGCTGGTTTGAATTCGGAATAATGCAATGAAATTGCTAGGATGTTCTTAACGACCTCGCAAATTATCAAAATATATCTAGCGGTGAACGTTCGCTGTATGAGTTTTAGCTTAGCAAACACAGCAACTGTTTGTTGTGTTTCCAGCGAAGTCAGGTAAGTTTACAGCTCCTGCCGTATCATTACCATAATTTATTTGCTATTTGGCGAAAAGAGACCTGCTCTTTGTATGGGCTGTTATCGTTTAGTCATGTTACTTGACTCATAACATAGCTACGTGAATGTCACAATATTAACAACTTAAAGATGACCAATGATGGCAATGGTTTTAGCCCATTGCAGTCATCACTTAGAAGTAAATGTTATGTTATACGTCTGTCTCATATTACATCACTGTCGTAGTGTTTATTCCGAATAATTGCATTGAACTTGTTCACAAGTGTTTTTGACGGACATGGTAAGTCGTCATATTGTGTTGTCCTCTTCAATCAATATATTTTGGCGTTGTCAAAATACTAAGGTCATCAAAATGCCAAATACTGTTGTCCCGCTTTGCGATGTTAACCAAAAACTATATTATTTATTTATTTATTTTTTGAGTAAGTGTTGTTTAATGGTTCCATATGTTCACAAGGCAACCTTGTCTTTCTCCAACTGTACCTAACACACTGAAATTGATGAAGATTTTCAAAAACTGTTAAATGAAGAAATCCACCCTCGTTTTAAAAGACGTGACCTTTATCAGTTTGTAGACACAATCACGTGAACAAATAATATGAATGTTGTTACATATTAATACTGAATGATACTACTCAATTAGAGCAACATTAATCATATTAATCATCATTGTCTTTAGTTTGCTCACTTCTATTGAATACATGCTCATAATCTCAACAACATTTTAACCATTTCGAAATAAATTTCAAGTCTTTTCGAGGACATCGATGCTTTTCAATAATTTTGTCAAAAATTGACGTCACGTGGTCAATAATTTACAAAGCATTGTTACTCTAACACACAGCAAGCGATGTAATCTTTGTAAATCAGAAAAGCTACACATTCAATGCTGATAAATCTAAACACTCTGAGTTGGTTTAAACATGTCGCCACTAAAAGGAATATTATGTATTGAAATTACACCACTTAATGTCACATCCGAATCATAGAGATGAGAGTGCAAAGCTATTTATCATATTAACAGTATTCTTACTTTTCATTTTTATGTGAATGAATCAAAATTATTGTCGAAGACTGCAAAAATATTGTCAGGATCTTGGTTTACTTTTCCGGCATTACTTTCATTTAATGAGTATGACAGCCCTGCGCCCACACAGAAATTGATGGGGTGCAAACCGTCGATTCGGCCTGAAACGACGTTCTCCACCCCGTCTATTAGTTATGCATAGTTTACTTCACTACTTTAATGGAAGATGGGCTTTGCACCTTTTCGACGTCTAAGAAAACGATTGACTGTTCCAATTAAACGGTATCCACCCGACTAGAATTTACCAACAGCGCCAAGAAACAATGAAAACAAAACACATTAATGAAGGCAAGACTTGACAAACAAACGAACAGAAACGACGCTTTATCCGCGTTTTCCACACACGATTGAACCCCACGCATGGTTGAACCACATACAACACCAATGACGCAGTGACAGCGTCGACGTCTTCAACACATTTTAAACATTCTAACAGCAACGTTGGAAGAGCACAGCAATGTACCATGAACCTAGACTGTTGGGCAAAATATCTTGATAAAAAACAAGAATTCTAAGATTACAAAACTCAAACAACATGAAGAAAGAACAACAACATAAAATATACATTAATGGAGGCAAGACTTCACAAACAAACAAAGGAACAACTAGGACGCAATGACAGCGTCTTCAACACAAGCAACAACAAATTGAAACCATGGATGTACAAAAATAGTGCATCCATGTTGAAACAAAGACCAGGGAGTTAGAAACGGACTAACAAAGACCATGGAGGTAGAAATTGACTAACAATACTGCTATCAATCAAACAGGAACCATAAACACGTAAACTCAAGCGACTGATGACGGAACATCAGAGGGTTTCTGAATGAAAGCATCAAAGGATCACGTTGCCTCAGACATAGCCGATCTTGCTTCGTCTAGCCATGGCACACTCCAAACACTAAATTTTTACGTCCATGAATAAAACACAAACAAACAACATGCAGACAACATAAAAACGGCACGGAAAACACTACACGCCTAAACAATCAACAAGAAACTAAACAAACGAAAAAACTAATCACAATCAAGTAATTAATGTGTTTGGCCACGTTCCCTTTATTTCACTTTCCCTTTATTTTACTCAGCCGATAATTTATTTCTGGCAAGATGAAGTCTTAACACCTCACCAGCATGAGGGGCCATTAAAAATTATCGGAAGAGACCTTTAGACCAACTAGGTACAAGTTTCCCGAAAGGTGTCAAATACCTCGGACTAACCCAACATTTGAGGTAAACATCGGGAACAATAGAATAAGTTGACGGGCCATAGTCCCAAGTTGATCAATTTTTGTTGGCGCAGGAATGGAATTCGAAAAACGGCTCATCGCCCTTGAGATATGCAAATGATTTATTGAACACTTTCATTTATAATTCCGATCAAATTGAAATTTTAATACACCAAAGCCATCTTCACTAATAAGATATTCAAATTCGGTCACGTGAACTTGTCAATCAACGCGTCCCTTTGTCCCGACTCCAAATGAGATCCAAACAAAAACACTCGACAAAATGATGGATATACGTTCAGTGTATTTACGCATATTGACGTACAAGGAACAAAAATTTTAATTGTATACGTAACGTATATCTTTGTATATGGAACATTCCAATACGTTGATATGCGTAGCGTATATCTATGCAGATCAATATTATACGTAATTCAGATCTTTGCACACCAAGTGTACACTGTACTTGTGCATTCTATTAGTATACGTACGTGTATATGTGACGTATTTGACACATATACCGAAATAGTATATTTGTATATATTCTTGTATACCGAGCATTTTGCCCTGTGAAATATGCTGTGATATTGCATCTGTTGCATTCATGAAAAAAACATAGATGAAATTATATCTTTAAGGTGGTGCTGCACCCAACACATAATATTTTGCTCAAAAATCATTTATTTGCAAACATTTATTCAGTTTAAATTAAGTTGTTAATCGAAGATAAAAATATTGGTTAGGTATAACTTGTAGCTTGTCACGCAGTCGAAAGTTGCGTGATAAAGAAGTGTTATTAAATGCAAATGTATGCAAATCAGCCAATTTCCTTACTTGTTTTTCCTCCCAATTTCAAAGTTTCCAAAGAATTTAACTTCACTCTGGCTGGGTAAAAATTTTCTGAAATTTTCAATATATATATATATATATATATATATATATATATATATATATATTGATGTTATCTTCTGCAGCGTCTCCTTACGGAGAATGGAGACAAGCTGCACCATTGGTTTGCATTGGTTTGCTGCCAACAGACAATGTTTTCTGCATCAGGGGAATCTAATTGCATGAGATTGAATAAGGAAGCTCAACATCGCAATAATGACTGACGACGGCCTTCAAATTATTTATTTAAAAATAAATTTGTCACTTTGTTACTGCTCAAGTATGACGGTCTCTAAGCCAACGCTAATATAGATAATGAGTACATAATTATGTCTACTGGTTTTGATGACGAAGATGATGCAGCGTTTTATCAGACTGAGCACTCAGTCGTGGTCACGTGATGATAGTATTGTCGCAACTCTGTTCAGCTTCACTCTAGCTCTTACTTGGGAATAGCCCCAAGCTGTCTGTTGCGAACAGTCGTCATACGCTGTCCACTCCTTACACCAATCAAAAAATTGTGCTTTTGCGATAACCCGACCTATCCCATTTTTTACCTTTTTAGAGTTATATGGACGCAGAAGTAAAAAAAGAAAGAAAAAACCCGCACAATCACGCACGCAAGAAATAAAGAGAAAATTGCGCGAGAACTAGAGCGAAACCTATGACGTTATTCATCGTTGCACATCCGTTACAAAGAATATGGCGGCAAGCGATACTCACAACATGTACTGTATTACGTTACCTTTTCCCAATATGATCAAGGCAAGGAAATATTGTTGTTGTCTGCTGTTAATCAGAAACGGACTTTTCTTGAAGAAATCGTCCAAGGTTTGTCTCAATTTAAAAAAAAACCCACTCGATTTCAGTTTGCCAGTAGTGTGGCTGGGCCGTGGTTTGAAGTGCAGCAGATAGATATCCGAGTTGGCAACGCTAAAATAAAGTTAAACATGAAATACATTCACTAAGTGACTGTGACTCTCTTTTTATTTGAGCGACTGTGAAAGTTGAGGAATTACGACAGCCAAGAAAATGCATTTCAAGTTCAAATGACGAGCGACCGGCAGTGTGCACCACCAATGGACATAACCACGCCCCACCGAAGACTAGCAAGTCTGAAACCGGACTGTGCTTTAACAGCACAATTTTCTGTCAAAGAATTATGACCAGACATTTCAGATTCTATGACATTCAAACAAACACACATGTCAGCGTTTAATCCAATCTGATGTTGGAATTTGTAACAGGTACAGGGTTTCAATCCCCGAAAAATGCGTATTTGAAAATAAAAATATTTTGTAAAAAAATCCCTAACGACCTACCCACCTTTACTTTGACAACCATGTTATCGGAAAACCCAATTTTTTTGTCTTACCGGATATCGGATGTACCATATGACCGTAATACTTGTGTAATTGAATACGAACATGGCGGTAGAATTGAGACAGGTGACTTTATTTACAACACGGGAACTCAACCCGAGTAATACCCTCTGATAGTCGTCTCTCTCTGACTGAATTTCATTTCTTATTTATTACAATTTAAAGTTTACTTTCCTACGTAATCTACCTTCACTCTAAAAGTAATACACATCGTATTCTAATGACACACCATCTCGTGATACAAGGAATTGCTGACTCTTCATGGTCTGCTGTTTCTGAAAATGTATATTCATTGCCAGTATTTCATTGCCACTTGCATGGGCGCATTTCCACCTTGAACATCACGCGACATCACCTGAAAAACAACGTGATGTACCAGGCCCCGTCGTACGGGGCCGTCAAAGTATTATTTTACGTTAGCTGAAGATAGCAAACGTGTAGAGTTCTCATCTGAGGTTGGCTTCAGGCGAATTAATACGGCTGTAGCAGCGTTCGTGCTGGCTTGAATTCGAAATAATACTATGAAATCGCACGGAAGTTCTTGACATATCGCAAATTATCAAAACATATCTAGCGGTGAGCGTTCGCGTTGAGGGGTTTGGGATAAGCAACAATTTTTTGTGTTCCTCTCAAAGTCACTCTATGTGAGGTAAGTTTATTGCTCCCGCAATATCATTGCCATAATTTACTCACAACTTGTCGAAAAGAAACCTGTGCTGTATATGAAATGTTATCATTTAGTCTATGTTACTTGATTCATAACATAGGTACGTGAATACCATAATATTAGCAACTGAAAGATGACGAATGGTGGCAATTGGCTTAGCCTATTGCAGTCATTACTTGGAGGTAAATTCCATGTTATAGTTTGTCTCATATTGAAATTGTTTTAGAGACGTTTTTGAAGTTTGATTGAGGATTTACATCAGGGTCGTCGTGCTGGTTCAGAATGAGCGCATTGGATTTATTCACAAGTGTTTTTGACGTACACGGCAAATCGTCATATTGTGTTTTACTCTTCAATATAATTGGGCATTGTCAAAATACTAAGGTCATCAAAATGACAAGTACTGTTGTCCTTCTTTGTGATGTTAACCAAATACTATAATATTTATCAATTTATTTATTTATTTATTTATCTATTTATTTATTTATTTATTTTTTGAGCAAATGTTGTTTTCTGCTTCCATATGTTCACAACGCCATCTTGTCTTTCTCCAACTCTACCTAACACCATAAAATTGATGAACATTTTCAAATATGCTGAAGGAAGAAATCCGCCCTCATCTTAAAAGACGTGACCTTTATCAGTTCGTAGACACAATCAGGTGAATAAATAAAATGAATGTTGTTACATATTAATACTGCATGATAAAACTCAATTAGAGAAGCATTAGGCCTAATCATATTAATCATCATTCTCTTTAGTTCGCTCACTTCTATTGAATACATGCTCATAATCTCAACTACATTTCTCACCATTTCGAAATAAATTTCAAGTCTTTACGAGAACATCGATGCTTTTTCAATAATTTTGTCAAAAATTGACGTCACGTGGTCAATAATTTACAATGCATTGTTACTCTAACACACACAGTAATCTTTGTAAATCAGAAAAGCTACACATTCAATGCTGATAAATCTAAACACTCTGAGTTGGTTTAAACATGTCGCCACTAAAAGGAATATTAGGTATCAAAATTACACCACTTAGAAACATAATGTCACATCCGAACCATAAAGATGAGAGTGTAGAGCTATTTATCATATTAACAGTATTCTTACTTTTCATTTGATGTGAATGAATCAAAATTATTGTCGGAGACTGCAAAAATATTGTCGGGATCTTGGTTTACTTTTCCGGCATTACTTTCATTTAATGAGTATGACAGCCCTGCGCCCATACAGAACTTGACAGGGTGCATACCGTCGTTTCGGCCTGAAACGACGTTCTCCATCCCGTCTATTAGCTATGCTACTTTAATGGAAGATTGGCTTTGCACCTTTTCGGCGTCTAAGAAAACGATCGGCTGTTCCAATTAAACGGTATCCATCCGATTAGAATTTACCAACAGAGCCAAGAAACAATGAAAATAAAACACATTAATGAAGGCAAGACTTGACAAACAATCGAACAGAAACGACGCTTTATCCGCGTCTTCCACACACGATTGAACCACAAGCATGGTTAAACCACGCACAACACCAATGACGCAGTGACAGCGTCGACGTCTTCAACACATTTTAAACATTCTAACAGCAACGTTGGAAGAGCACAGCAATGTACCATGAACCTAGACTGTTGGGCAAAATATCTTGATAAAAAACACGAATTCTAAGATTACAAAACTCAATCAACGTGAAGAAACAACAACAACATAAAAACTACATTAGAGGAGGCAAGACTTCACAAACAAACAAAGGAACAACAAGGATGCAATGACAGCGTCTTCAACACAAGCAACAACAAATTGAAACCATGGATGTACAAAAATAGTGCATCCATGTTGAAACGAAGACCAGGGAGTTAGAAACGGACTAAAAAAGACCATGGAGGTAGAAATTGACTAACAATACTGCTATCAATCAAACAAGAACCATAAACACGTAAACTCAAGCGACTGATGACGGAATATCTGAGGGATTCGGAACGAAAGCATCAAAGGATCACGTTGCCTCAGACATAACCGATCTTGCTTCGTCTCGCCATGGCACACTCCAAACACTAAATGTTTACGTCCATGAATAAAGCACGAACAAACAACATGCAGTCAACATAAAAACGGCACGGAAAACACTACACGCCTAAACAATCAACAAGAAACTAAGCAAACGAAAAAACTAATTACAATCAAGTAAATAATGTGTTTGGCCACTTTCCCTTTATTTCACTTTCCCTTTATTTTACTCAGCCGATAATTTATTTCTGGCAAGAGGAAGTTTTAACACCTCACAAGCATGAGGGGCCATTCAAAATTATCGGAAGAGACCTTTAGACCAACCAGGTACAAGTTTCCCGAAAGGTGTCAAATACCTCGGACTGACCCAACATTTGTTATGTTATTTGATTCATGACATAGGTACGTGAATGCCGCAATATTAACAACTAATAAGCAGATTAAAAACAAGTGTAGCTTTGTATCAGGAAGAAGAACAACAGTGTTGTTATTTCTAATATGATTGCCGCAGTGTTGTCTGTTTATTCAATTGAGAGCTAGACAAATACAGCTCGACTATTGATCACGAGTTGTTGATTACTATACTGAAGTTGATCTCGAGCAATTAATTTTTCTGTTGTCTTATACATGAAAAAAATGCCAATCGAAGGAAGACGCTGTGTGCCGAACAACTGCTTTATACAACTCTGTGGTACCCTTTTGGGTTAAACGTCCTGGTGACCACATCTATGATTTTTGCCACAATTGGAACTGGTTTGGGATAATTGGATGATAAAGTAATGTCTATTTAATCTGCAAATGTAAGCTCATCTGGTTTTCTTTTTGAATAATACATTTGTTTTTATGAGTAATTTGTCATTTTGCAACATTCAACTTTTGGACACCTTACATTTTTGAGAAATTATCCCCAATTATCCCAATTATTCCAAATTAGTTCCAATCGTGTTTATGTACATCCTTGATGACATTTATAGTGCTAAATTATTTCATAGGTATGAATGATAATTGGCATATTGTATAATTGATGAACTTTGTATAGATTACTGCATATAGTTGACGCTTGCTAAAAATTGAGAGAATTATTCAATAAAAGCAATCATTTAATTTATATGTGTACCTGTCATTTTCATTATCCCTTTGTTAAAACTGCGATGGCAACCAGCTGTGACTTTTCATGACTTTGTTCACGTTAAGTACAGTTTCTAGTTAAACAGCTAAACCATGCTACTACAGAGTAGTTATATTGTCAAGTCAGCCTGTTCAGTTATAGACTAAAATCGAAAATTGAAAAAATAACAGTGTATTTTATACGTTTAGACGCTGTGTGACTAAGTAAAATAATTTAAATTTCAGGGCATACTTTGGGGAGTAGAACAAGTACTTGCAAACGAAATGGATGTTAAATTCATCTAAGGTTACAGCTACTGTCCCATTAACTTGAATCTGACGAATTTATCTATCAAGTCCCTTCAACTGATCGAAAGCATTTTGATGTATGATGTAATAACAATTCATTATGCTACTGAGCTGCTGTCTTATCAGCGTGTCCAGTTAAAAGATTGCTATATATATTAAGCTTTCATGAAGGGTTTCATTAATAATTATTTTTAAAAGACACGCCTTACATTGTGTAAAAAATGCTCAAATTGCACGGGAGTCTTTCACATCCTCGCAAAATACCAAAAGATATCAGGCGGTGAACGTACGGGTTGGATGTTTTTGGCTTTACAAATAGGACAATCTTTCAAAGAGTTGTTAACACGGTCGCTCTGTGTGAGGTAAGTGTGTAGTTGAATTTCGTATCATAGCCATACAATATTTGCTATTTGATTAAAGGAAGCCCGTTCCTCGTAAAGGATGTTATAATTGAGTGTAGTTTACTTTCTTTAATGTCACGATGTTGAGAACTGTGAGACGGCTAGTAGCGGTAACCGATGGGGTGAATCGATTCAAATATGCCTTAAAAATTAATGTTAGATAGTTAATAGTATTTATGCTTGGTATAAATATAGCATTAGAGACTCTTTTTAATGTGCAGCAGAGTCGTAGGGTTGTGTTAGTCGTGATCAATTGCCACTCAGTGTTGTCCTCCTCAAAGAAAACGAAGTTTTTTATCATTATTTTATCATACACGGTGGTTTCATTCGAAACGGCCAGTAGTGCAGTTTTTCTTGCGCTTTTCTTTCACTAAAAAGGTATATTCAAAGTATTAGAGAATCTAATGTTGTTCACAGATGTTATATGTCCACAAACACATGGTCACCTTTGTTTAAAGTATCAAAGTCACCTGTCTAATATACGCTTTCAATATTGAACGTTGGCAAAAAGACTGCTATCCCGGGAAACCTGAAAGTACTGATTTTTCTTTTATCAAAATAGTTAATTCTCATCTAGAGTTATAATTGCAGTTCAGTGTGACGAACCATACGACAAAAATTGAGTAAAAAACGAATATGTCACAATGACACTAATGGAGTAGGCAATATCGCCCCACTACCCATGTCGGGCATAGTGGGGGATTTCGAAATTAGTCATGAACTTTGCGAAATTAGTCATGAACTTTGTCAAATGCCTCACTTCCTGGAGCAAGACAATCAGGGAAATCCCCCAACATTTCCCCCATCCCAATGGGTTTGGCATTCACAAATCCTGCGCTTGTCCGGGAAGGTGACTAGGGGCATCACTATGAGGCAATTGCCCCAGCCCTCGAGCCTCGGTATAGTTTCACGGCAAACACGAACCGTATCGCCCTATGTGGGGTCCCTCTGGGATTACATTGATTGCTGCATTATTCCCATTGTTTGTCTTTCAAAACAAAATTGTGATTTTCCCTTTCTCAGACTAAATCCCAGGCAATCAAGATCGATGAATATTTTCAAATTTATCAGAGAGGCAAATCGTCTTTAATGTACAAGGGACGAGACAATGCACGATTATCAGACAAACAATTATCAAATAACTAATCCTTTGATTCTGTAGAGTGATCCAGCATGAGAGCGCGGTACAGGACTTTGACATGTAAATTTATGTTCATGTCTGCATTTGGAGATTAGTTCAGAACGCTTGTCGGGAAGGGTTTCTTACCTCTGTTGATAATCAGTAAGCCAGGCAAAGATCACATTCAATTGGCACGTCATTTACCCTATTTATAGAATTCACCTGAATCAGTTTTGAGAGCGTATAGTTTCATTTCGATTGGCTTGATACATATTTTTCCGTCTGTACATCTAACTATTAGTCGTCTTGGATCGTTTTCATTTGATGACAATTTTATTTATTTTGTGTAAGGCCATCAACAGACCCTGTAAAAATCTACAATTTGATAACCTAGCTTTCTACGCGTTTTGATATTTATTTTTACATATATGACTTTCATATAATTTTTCCGTTCAAAAATAGCCCTGTTGATATTTTTGTGAAAATGCATCGAGTGAAAGGAGCGTCTAACACTTGTAGATAAAAAGATAATTTCTCGATGGTTTTCTGACGATCCTTTGAGCTTATCGAGGTAACATTAGCAAAATATTGAAAAGTGATCCAATAAGTGTTCAACAGATTGAGTCACAATTAATCAAGGGAAGAAAAGTCGATCTTCTTATTAAGGATGTCTATAAATTAACAAAATCAGGAGGCAGTCGTTATTTTGTTTGAATTCATATAACAATGTACTTTCTACATCAGTTAGTTGGTATGTTTTGGTGTCGTCCAATTGTTTGTCTAACCCCTATCATGCTTTACATGCAGAACATAACTTACAAGGGCTGAAACTGTGCAGTCTTGCCTGGATTAAAAGTAGGCGTACTTCTAGTCAATTTAGGGTGTAACCTAGTATGAAAAGCAAACTATTTTCTGTACAGAGGAGAATTTGGTCCGAATTTCAAAATTTTGGAAAAGTTGTTTGGACTGCCATGTTTTATCGTTTTCATAGTATAAGTTTGAATAGTAAGAAGACCAATCACTTTTTCACTAATGAGATAGCTAGTTCGTATTATTTCGACAGAGATTTTCGACAACAATAGGGATTACTCAATATTACCGAGCAAACTCAGGAACGTATGTTGCATGTGTGTTGGCAAAAAAAAGGGTGCTAATTTTTTTTAAAATGTTCATGACAAAGGACATCTGCATTTTTTACAGTCACGGACTGTGACTTAATCGAGCTCGTTTTTGCCACTTTTTTGGTGGGCTATGTCACGTTCGTGAAGGGTTGAGGTTATTTTTCACGACACGTAAAATTACTCACGTGTGCATTCCAGCCTATATTTTACGCCTATCGTTGTACTGAACGTAAACATTAACAACTTAGCCGGCTATTGAACCATTCGTTTTTGGAGTGGAGATTTAGCCGAGTGGTTCTGTCTGTGGCCTCTCAGCTAGGTGACTGAAGATGGCCGTATGTTGTGGGTTCGAATCCGATTGAAAACTATCCTTATTAACCTACTTGAAATTATAAAAACCTGTGTCGACATTTTAATATTTAAATTGTTCGCACTGAAAGTGCATCACAATTCTCTGGTGAAGTCGAAAAGCCCGCTATGATATCAATATATTTTACGAATATAGTTATTAGCGACAGAAAAAGAGAAAAAGATAATTGAGAAAATATCATGAGCGAAAATAAAGTGCCTGGGGAAAAAGCCCGTGTACTCAATTTTGTTTTCGTAAGAAACGATAGAATAGTTGCACAGGTTACATATAATGTGTGGTAAGAATCTTAAAAATAACTCTCCTTTTCGACGTTCTGAAGCATAGGAATTTTTCAATTTTTCCAACACTCCTGATTCATATATAAGAAGTAGACTTTACTTATTGTAACTGGTATTTTTTTGCCAAGATGTTCTCATTTTAGAATTAACTTAAGCACTTCAATGTTTCATTTTTTGTTGCTATAAAAGAACATGTATATCTCAGGCTTTCATATTTTCATTGGGATAAAGAAACGGCTTTAATGCATAATTTATGACCCAATAAGCAAAGTAAATACGAGTCTTGTATGATGAATATTATTATAGACAAGCATGTTTATCTCAAACTTCATATTTTGACAGGGATAAGGATAACGACTTCCACGTATAATTTATAACCTAATAAGCAAATTAAAACCAAATGTTAGTTTTATATGCTAGAAGAACAACAGTGTTGTTATCTCTAACATGATTGCCACAGTTTTGTCTATAGCAAGGAAAAATACAGCTCGACTATTGATCACGAGTAGATGGTTGCTATACTGAAGTGGATTTTGAGCAATCATTTGTTTTCCTTGTCTTATACATGGAAAAGGTGCATATCAAAGCAAGACAATTTGATTCAAGCTATTGCTTTATAAAAACTATATATGGTACCCTCTTTAAGTCAGAAAAGTCCTGGAGTCCATATTTTTAATTTTTGCTATGTAAAAGCTTGATGCCTTTTGTAGTGTCAATCATTTACTAGGTGGTTGATAGATAATTATATAATTATTAATATATATTATAATATCATTATATATATATATATATATATATATATATATATATATATATATATATATATATATGTAGTATATATAATATATATATATATATATATATATATATATATATATTATAATTTATTCGTTCTGTATTTATTACTGCAAAGAGTGAATTTAATACTTCGTAAAATAGTAACATAATTATTCAATAAAAGTAATCATCAACTTATTTATAAGTCTACCTATTAATTTCATTTTTTCATCCCTTTTTTATAACTTCGGTGGCCACCAGTTATGACTTTTCATGACTTTGTTTACGTCAAGTACAGTTTTAAATACATTACAGGAAAATCATGCTACTACAGAGTAATTATTTTGTCAAGTCAGCCTGTTCATCTGTAGACTAAAATCTAAATTTGAAAAACAACAGTGTATTTAATAAGTTTAGACACTGTGTGGCTGAGCTAAAGAGTTTAAATTTCAAGTCATACTTTAAAGAGTAGAACGAGAACGTGCAAACGAAATAGATGTTAAATTCATCTAAGCTTACAGCTATTGTCCCTTTAATCTTATTCTGACCAATGTATCTATCAAGTACCTTCAACTCATTCTAAGCATTTTGATGTATGATGTAATAACAATTCATTACGTCAATAACTTGCTATCTTATCAGCGTGTCCAGTTAAAAGAGTGCTATGTATATTTATCCTAGTTGCAGGTTTTCATGAATATTAATTTTTGTAGGCCACGCCATAAATTGTGTACAAAATGCTAAAAATTGCACGGGAGTCTTTCACATCTTCGCAAAATATCAAACGATATCAGGCGGTGAACGTACGGGCTGGGTGTTTTGGCCCTTAACAGATAGGACAATTTTTCAAAGCGCTGTTAACACGGTCGCTCTTTGTGAGGTAAGTGTTCAGTTGAATTTCGTATTATAGCTCATAATATATTTGCTATTTGATAAAAGGAAGCCCTTTCCTCGTATAGGATGTTGTATTTGAGTGTAGTTTACTTGCTTTAATGTCAAGATGTTGAGAATTAGAAGACGGCTAGTAGCGGTAAGCGATGGGGTAAACCGATTCTAATATGCCTTAAAATAATGATAGATACTTAATAGTATTTATGCTTGGTATAATATAGCGTTAGAGACGCCTTTTAATGTGCAGCAGAGTCGTAGCGTTGTTTTAGTCGTGATAAATTGCCACTCAATGTTGTCCTCCTCAAAGAAAACGAAGTGTGTTTTATCATTATTTTATCATACACGGTGGTTTCATACGAATCGGCCAGTAGTGCAGTTTTTCTTGCTTTGTGACGTTCACTAAAAAGGTATTTTCAAAGTATTAGAGAATCTAGTGCTGGTCACAGATGTTATATGTCCACAAACACATGGTCATCTTTGTTTTAACATATCAAAGTCACCTGTGTAATTTACACTTTTAATATTGAACGTTGGCAAAAACAGTGTTATCCCAGGAAACCTGAAAGTACTGATTTTTTTCTTTTATTAAAACAGTTAATTCTCACCTATAATTATAATAGCAGTTAAGTATCACGAAACATTCGACAAAAATTGAGTAAATAAACGAAAATATCACAATGACTCTTACGGGGCAGTAAATATCATCCCACTCCCCCACCTCGGGGCATAGTGGGAGATTTGGAAATTAGTCATGAAATTTGTCAAATGACCCCCCCCCCTTTCCCGGAGCAAGACAATCTGGAAAATACCCACGTAAGACAGGTAAATCTACCATATTTCCCCCATTCCAATGGGTTGGGCATTAATAAATTCAGCGCTTGTCTATGAAAGTGACTAGGGGGTTCAATATAAGGCAATTACCACATCACTCGAGCCTCGGTATAGTCTCAAGGCAAACACGGTCTAATCTCCAGTATTTGTCCGTTGTTGCATGAGGGGGTCCCTCGGGGATTACATTGATTGCTGCATTATTCCCGTTGTCTTTCAAAACCAAATTGTGATTTTCCCTTTCTCAGACTACATATCTCAGGCTATCAAAATTGATAAACATTTTAAAAATTATCAGACATGCAAATCGTCTTTCATGTATACAAGATGAGACGAACAATTATCAAACAACTCCATCATACCTAGGAGTGTCAAGGATTTCACCGATCTTCAGCTTGCAAGTAGACTCAACTGATATTTTGACTGTCTAGTGTGTTTAATTTCTTGTCCTTTGATTCTACTGAGGGATCCAGCATGAGTGCGCGGTACGAGACTTTGACAGATAAATTTATTTCTCTGTATGCATTTTTGGATTAGCTTCTAACGCTTGTTGGGAAGACTGGGCTTATCTCCGTTGATGATCTGTAGCTGTTAAACCAAGCAAAGATCACATTTCATATAGCTCGTTGTTTACCTTATATATAGAATTCACTGGAATCCGTTTTGAGAGCATATATTTTAATTGCGATTTGCTTGATACATATTTTTTTCTGTCTGTATATCTAACTATTAGTCGTCAGGGAACATTTTCATTTGATGACAATTTTATTTGTTCTGTGTAAGACCATCAACACTGCCTGTAAAAATTGGCAATTTGATAACCCAGCTTTTCTTCGTGACTGGCTATTTCTATTTACATATGTAACTGTCATATAATTTTTTCGTTCAATAATAACTTGGTTGATATTTTTAGTGAAAGTGCACCGAGTGAACGGAGCGTCTAACACTTGTAGATAAGAAAATAACTTGCCGATGGTTTTCTGACGATCCTTTGAGCTTATCGTGGTAACATTAGCAAAATATTGAAAAGTGATCCTATAAATGTTCAACAGATTGCGTCACAATTAATCAGGGGAAGAAAAATCGATCTACTTATTAAGAATGTCTACAGATTAACAAAACCAGGAGGCAATCGTTATTTTGTTTGAATTCATAAAACAATGTAGTTTTTACATCGTCATTGTTACACGCCTGTCGATGGGTGGAAATAAATGTATACGATCAGTGAGTTGGTATGTTTCGGTGTCGTCCAATTGTTTGTCTAAACCCCTATCATGCTTTACATTCAGAACATGACTTACAGGGGCTGAAACTCTGCTGCTTTGCCTGGATTAGACACAGGTGTACTTCTAGTCAATTTAGGGTATAACCTAGGACGAAAAGCAAAATAAATTAATTCTTGACAAACACATTCCTAAAGGTCCTACTAGTGACATATTATATAAGTTCAAGACATCTACTGTTTCAAATTATTTGAATTTGCATGTATTCAAATTAGATATACATTTCCGTATAA
>LD342691.1:160399-171657 GCA_001465055.1 Ptychodera flava
GGAGGGAGGGAGAGAGAGAAGATAGACAGAGACAGAGACAGAGAGACAGACAGCGACAGACAGAGACAGACAGACAGACAGAGGCAGACAGAGAGACATAGAAGAAAGGGGAGGAAGAAAAAAAGGTGGCATACATAGATACATTTATCATGAGGAAGGTAACAAAGTTAAAAACAAAGTATAAAATCAGGATTAATGTATAAGGTATTTGTACATATCGTCTTCATAATTTGTCAAGTATGATTTTGATTCATGTATTACAATAAGTGTTGTATGTAACTCACGTTAGAAGTGCTGCACAGACCATCAGTTTTCTCCATTTTGCGAAGTCTCTCTGAAATCTCAAAGGCTGTAAGCAGAGGATCATCGCTGGTAAAACAAATGTATGCCGGACTAGATATTGCTGCATAGAACCTGAAGAGATGTAGCTTTGCAGCAATATCGACATCCTCTCTCTTACCTACATTAACGAAAACGAATCCGAAAAGGTAATTAGATTAATTGTTGTTGTGTGTGGTTTATGATCCATACCACGTGGTGAATTGAAATGTAATTTATAATTTTGGACTTGTATGAAGTTGTGTAAGAGATTTGTACCTTGATCTGTCTAACCTAGTGACTAGACGAAATTTGCAAACAGATGGCATACAGCGTTTGCAGACTTAATCATTGCAGTTAGCAGCAAAAAGAGAGATGTTGTCTACTCAAACGACGGTTGAGTGGAATTGATTGGGGTTGTTGTTGATTGACTGCCATTGATCAAGTGGAGGGATTGTTATTGAAAAGACAAGATGTGTACTACATAACTGCCAAAGTATCTATCTCTGATGACAATCTATTAAGTGTCTTGATACTTCTAGCAATAAACCCTGTGTGAGGCGTGTAACATTTACAGCACTGCAGTGTACTAGTGTGATTGCCAAAAACATGGTGGTCAAGATGGACCAGCCAAAATACAATCTTGTGGTCGAAATAAGATAATTGGTGGATTTTTGACGGATGACCACAGGTCAGGTTATTTCGAAGCCCGACACTGCTTATTGTTCAGAGAACAATCAGATACCTGTTAGATCAGTATATGTAGCAGGTTCCATCAGCCTTAGAACAGTACTTTCGGAGTAAAGTCGCTAATTACAAAACTTTAATTTAATATGCAAATGAGCTGTTTAATAACTTTATGTTGCTGAATGCGCCATGGGACAATTAGACATATATCAGATCAGCATCTGTAGCACGTTTCATCAAATTTAATGCTATACTTTCAGAGTTGGCTCACTAATTACAAAGTTCATTAAATATGCAAATGAACCCTTAACAAACTTGGCACTGCTCAGTGTTTTACGGGAAAACTAGATATTTATTAGATCAATATCTGAAGCAGGTTCAACCAAATTTAGTGCAATAATTTTAGAGTTACATCATTAATTACAAAATTCATTAAATATGCAAATAAACCCTCAATTAGCTTCACGCTTTATGCTTTACAACACAGTAAGATCTCTGTCGGATAAGTATCTGCAGACGATTTGATCGAATTTGGTGCAATTATTTCGATGTTCTATAACTTATTACAAAACGTCATTAACTATACAAATGAGCTGTTTGTTAACTTGACACTGTTCAATGCTTCTCAGTACAATTAGATATCCATAGCATCAATATTTGTAGCAAGCATCATCAAAGTTTGTTGAATGAATTTCGGAGCTATAAAACTAATTACAAAAGTTCATTAAATATGCAAATGTGCGGATAGTTGACATGACACTCACAGTATCGTCATGATGTTCTGAGATTGACATCAGTGAAAAGTTTCATGAATTTTTTTGCAGTATTTTTCAAGATATATGTCGACAATGTTATTTCTGTCTCCATAGGAAAACATTATATGAACAAATGATATTTCATAACTTCATTAATATGCAAGCCACAATAAACAAAATCAAATCAGTTCTTATCATTAGCATATATTACCTGTCTACTCAATGTGATTTGAATTGATTCAGGCGTTCTTGAGTTATCGTGTAAACAGACACACAGACAGACACACACACACATTCACACACACACACACACGGACAGACAGACAATATTCGATTCGGTGTGTGAACACTTGAGCTAAATCACAGGGCCTGGCAAGAATTATTAGTGTAGAAGTTATGAATGTGATCAATAAATGTCTTCTATTAAACTATTTTTCATTATACAAGCCTTACCTGTGTCTAGTGTGTGCCTATTACTTTACGCTAGCTATCCCTGTATAGTATTTCAAAGAAAACAGTCTATATCTGTCAATAGCCCTCCCTAATCCCCTTCATTAATTTGTTCTGCCGATCATTGAGGCGGGGGCTTATCGCCATGACCAAATACCTCGTTAGCGGTTCATAAGGTAGTAGACGGAAAGGGTGAAAGTCTCAGGGTCCTATTTCAAAAAATCTTCATTTTCGAAGGGTCAGGTGACGTAAATTTTCGAAAAAAGTCGGCATCAGCTTTGTTCTTAAGCAAGCAAGACCACTGAGTAGTTATTTTCAGGATTCCAATGGCCGAAGACGGAGTACAGCGATCGAGTGGTTCTACCAGTCGATGGCATGAGGATGGGAGTAACGCCGGAAGACGGAAGTTGCTACCTTTGACACTATGCTGGCTCATATCTTATTTACGGGAGCGAGCAAATGGACATGTTGTAAACAAAATTTGCATACTTCCACAACAGCTTCGTTTAGTGTCAAGGTCGATTGATATACTATCAGTTAGTCTCCCCATTGTGTTATAGTGCATTAAAATACTCCGGCATCAAAGTTTGGATGTTAAGTTCGTTCAAATTTCCCAGGCTTTCATTTGGTAGACGCGACTAAAACACTAATAAGCCACAAACACTAAAAACACCGTGTGAAGTAATTGCAGAGTTTTCCTCGTGTGTGCAAAGTCGGGTTGATTAAGGGGCGACGTCAAAAGATCGATATTTGAAAAAAACTTAATTGCTTAAGTTTGGGGGTGGGGTTTTGGCCAAATTAATTTCTGTGCAGTCAAAAACGATTTAACGTCTTTTTGGCAAATTTTACGATTTCAAGGCTGTTTTTTTTTGTATTCTAAAACCGATCTAGTCACCCGTATTTTTGTACTTTATAATGGTTTTCAATTTTTATTTAATTCAATGGTACATTGGTACGTCGTTTGAAAGAATTAGTACAGGGTATGAGTCCGCAATGTTTTTCAATTTTAGGTCAGTTAAGTTAGAAGGGGGTGAGGGGTCTGATGCCAAACTTAAGCAATTAAGTTAGATTTATTATATTGAACTTTTGATATTGCCCCTAAATCATGATTAAATCTCGTGAACATTTCTAAAAAACACGAATGTTTCTCGGATCGAAATTAATTCGTCTGTCTGTTAATGATTTGACCAAAGACAGCGTAGTGGACGACCAGTTCCACTGCCAATGGCTTGACAGTGATGCCGAGCCTACTCGTGTCTGATCCGCAAAACAGAAAGGATCGCGTTGAATTTTCTAGCAGCAGGCTCAAGTTGGCAACAAGTAAATTGCTTTGTAGCTCTGAGATTTATGGTGAAGGAAAGCCAACGGGTGTGAGAATGAACACGAATAGAAAACCAATACTATCACTAGGAAAATTCTCATGTCAATGAAGCAACTCGGATCTACAAGTTAAGCATTTGACATGCCTTCTTTTCGTTCTCGATGTTATAAAACACAAAACTTTTTCTTTTGACTCTTTGCAAGTCCCCCACCTTTCTAAAATGTCAACTGTCTGATGTGACCCAAGTAAAATTATTGTAGCTGGAGACATATTTTGGTGAAAATACATTGATTTGTTTGAGATTTTGCAGTGACATCATCGTGAAATAAATGATCGTCAGGGTTATTTGTGGCGATGGAATAACCACAATTTCGTGGTTATTTGCCACATTCAAAAACTTTCCTATTTTAAAGTATGTCCGACAGGTGCACGTGATACACCACTGACGAGAGAGACAGAGAGAGGGGGGGGGGGAGAGATTGTATCCAAGAAGCCGACTATGCTTGTCTCTGTAGTGACTCTCTAGGTTCGTTTAAGTTTTTTGTCTGTTGTTTTTTCTTTTCTTTGCAATTTCGCTGGTTTAATTGCTTGTGTTACAGATTCATTGACGTTACTGGATCTCTCGTGGAATGATGGATGTTGATGTTTACTTCGGGAAGTGATTTTGAAATGTTACGAAATTCTATCGGGAAATTAGTAGCTTATACTAAATGCTATATTTTTATGACCATGGTTTATTGTACAAAGGCAAAGGAAGGCATTACAAAACAAAATAGCAGCCTTAATTTTGTTTTAATTCAATTAAATTTCCATTACCGTTTGCGCGACATCTCGGTCATAAGATCGTTATTGGTCTGTACGTGGTCTGTACACGGTCCTGCCGACGAGACCGTGGTCTGTATACACGGAGGTAGAAAGAAAGAGGGACCTCCATGGCCTGTACATTGACCGACGTAGAGAAAGGAGGTAGCTACACTTGCCTAAGTCTGACGCATCTGTGGCATTTAGATATCAAAACAGAGTGGTAGAATTACAGGAATTGACTTCAGCAGACCGTCGCGTTAGTTGTGAGGTAGTCGAGAGATAGGAGCAACACGTATATGTCGCGTAGATCGTGGAGTGGCGTTAGGAAAGCCATGCTATAGCGTCCGCCCGAGAAACTCCAAACGACCAGGGCCAGTCCATAATCTTGGAGGTAACATATCACACCTGTACGCTTCATAATCAGTTGATTTTCTCTCACAATGATAGGGAAAGTACTTCATTTGGCCTCAATTTTATTAGACATCAGGGGACAAAATACGTCTTCCTGACTCCAATATGTCTGTATCCATTACTCTACACGAAAATTAAAAGCGGACACCGTCGCTGCTGAACTACATGTACTTAGAAGATTACGTAATGGCGTATGCATACCTAATAGTATACGTTGCTTATTTCTGTTTATCTATGCATACATGCATAAATTAAGTGTCTAGGTACTTTACTCCCATCCTCTTGCCACGGACCCTGAGAGTTTTAGCCCTTTCCGTCTACTACCTTATGAGCTGCTAACGAGTTATTTGGCCAGGGCACAGAGTAACATGGACAGAGTGGTAACGCCTGCATGCCTTTTTTTCCATGGTCGTCTCGGTAGACTATTGGATTTTCATATTAAAATGAGCTTCAAAGGTGTTAAACTTTTTGGAGGCTTTGTTTGTGGTTGATAATTACACGAGATTATGCGAAATATACGACGAGATGGCATCGTACTGCCAGTCGCGTAGCAACCATAGTTACTTTGTGAGCTCTCAGGCCAGAAACACTGCTTCACGCCAATCAAAACATAACACGCCAGCAGTTTCATAAACATGTCCTTCCTTGACGCACGTGTGAAAGACGGTATGACTGACCGTAAACCATTGAGTAAAACCAGACAGTATCGATGAAAGACTTTCAAATTTGGTTCAAACACACTCATTATATATTCATAACAATATGAGAGGAATTTTTAAAACGGTAAAACTCACTTTCCTGAAGCTCAAGACACTCCCGTTTTCGCCAGCACGTCAATTCTGCTCAGCACCACACGAAAACAACAACACAAACTTTGCCGAACATACTCTCGCTTAACAATTGGCGAAAATCCGAAAATTACCGAAGGATTCAAGGTCGGCACTCTTCGGAAAAGAGAGGCGAGAGCAACCTGAGGCGAGGCGAACATGGATGGGTTACGTAACCGCTTCACGCCTTAAACAATACCTGTTGCGACTCTATCTATCTTTCTCTATGGCCAGGGCGATAAGCCCCCGCCTCAGTGATCGGCAGAACAAATTAATGAAGGGGATTAGGGAGGGCAATTAACAGATATAGACTGTTTTATTTGAAATACTATACACATATAGCTACTAAGCTAGGGTAAAGCAATTGGCACACACCAGACACAGGTAAGGCTTGTATAATGAAAAGAAGTTTAATACAAGACATTTATAGATCATATTCATAACTCCTTCACTAATAATTCTTGCCTGGCCCTGTGGCTAAATTGGTAAAATTTATGAGTACTGCATTCAATGACGTAGTTGATCCAGCTGGTCTGCCGGCACCATCTCAGGTCTACCAGTGTTGGAAGGGTTGTGCCTAAAATTAGCCATGTCAAACACCCGAAAAATTGTTCTGCCGAGTGAAGTTTACGAAAAAAAAACAATTTTAAAAGCATATTTCTCCTAAATAAATGATGGTTTTTTTTACTCATGATACGTCATTTTGATTTTCATAAACTTCTTCTTCCATTTTTAGAGAAATACCATCGAAAAAATGAAACTAATAAAAAGTTATAAAAACTTGAAAATTGGGTTTCGTTATATTAAACGGAACATTCCACTGAAACGTATGGGCCGATTTTAATGTATGACCTCATGTTGGAAACATCAGATAATTTTCTTATGCGTCAGAGCCCCGATGTTGCGATATTCACATTTTGTCATCGTTTGAAATTGGAAGAAGAACTTTGATCGAAAATCTCGACCTCAAGACAGCAAAATTTTGTGTGAGCGGCTGTCTGATGATAAAATTTAGTGTATATTTAGAAAGATTCGAAGGTTTTATGAAATTTTGTCGAGCGGTTTCGATGGAAATTGATCGACAAGTACATTGAGCGCGATCGGGAGGTAGCGTGAGTGCCGCTATCGACATTTCCGCTGCAAAAAGTTTAGCCAACGGGCCTTTGTTTGCCGTGTTGGCTGTCGACATAGCTGCAATAATTGTAGTCCACGTGTCTTTGTTTTGCTATGTTTGCTATTTTTTGTTGGCTATTCAGCCACTAGCATGGCCGGGGCTGAATAGCCTACACGGTAAACAAAGGCCCGTGGGCTACAATTATTGCAGCTACCGACATTGTGAGTTGGGTGAGGCCAGTGTGTACGCTATCGCGTACTGCGTAGACAGTTTGGATGAGTGTATATTCGCGTAAAAACAAAATATTTACTCGTAGTTTTGGAAAGTTTGAAACCAGTGTGATTCAGGATTTACTTCAGAAGATGCTTTAAAACTTGAACTTGTAATTTTTTTCTGAACGAATAGACTATATGGCTTTATTGTTAACAAATGCTAATAAACATCGGGTGGCAGCTCGCAGTATGCAAAACGAACGAACTGTGATGGAAATTTTTGACCTCACGACAGCAAAATCGGGGGGAACTGACTTTCTGATGATAAAGTTTAGTTAATAATTAGTAAGATTGTGAAGTGTCATGAATATTTGACGACCGATTTTGATGGAATTGATCGACAAGTGCGTTGAGTCAATTAGAAGCCCGAGCGCCACCGACGTTATGACCGAGCAAGGCCGGGTGCGTGTGCTCATAGATTATATATATTCACGTAAAACAAAGTATTTACTCATATCTTTGGAAAGTTTGAAACCACTGCGATTCAGAATTAACTTCAGAAGATGCTTCGGGACTGGTAAATTTTCGTAAACTGAACAAAATGTTACTTTCTTTAATGTTAACAAATGCAAACAAAATTTAGTGGCAGAATGCATACATCGCACACCATGAGTGTTTTTTATGGACTAGTCTGGCACCAATGATTGTAGTTACCCATTTACCTGACATATTACTAATTACAGAAACTTACAATGAATAAATCTTTTTGAAATGTAATAATTTGCATAAATTAGCATACCTGAAAGGCTGATTAGGGAAACTACATAGGATATGGTCAGACATCATTTTGAACGATTTCATTGGATTCAGCATGTTTGAAAACTTACAATTTAAAAATTCTATGTCTCTATGTTGAAGAGTAATCGAGATATTTATTTTTTGCATATTTAATTAGGTGGACTTAGTTTTTCTGTGAACGCACTGTTTTTACGGTCGGTGAAATTAGATAATATTCAAATTTTGACCGCATATAATTTGTAGTTGAATACATTTTTTCAGAGTGAATGGCCACAATTGGTTTCAAAAGGAATATTGCAACAGGTTTTAAGCTTTCATCAAAGTTATTTATGTATTATTTCTATATATATTGACATCAAAACTTCATCAAAATTAAAAACGTCAAAAACTTTTAATGAACGGCAGAAAAAATATGAAAATTTATCACTTTAAAAATCTGTATCTCCGGAACTACTTGTCCAATCTTGATCATTCAAGGCTTGTTTTGTTCCCCTCAATGAGATTTTCAGATTGAAGTACATTTCACTTCTCTACTCCCAATATTTAAAATTGGCCTGACATGGCTACTAAAATGGGTCGCAATCTGGATACAAGACATTTATGCATGATTTGTAGACGTGCAAAATGGATAGTAGTCCATGATACCCGTCCAAATCTTGTTCATGAGACGAAAACTGCTGAGTCAACTGCCAGTTACAACTTTATCACCACAGTGAATAAAAACATGCTGGTGAGAATACAATGTCAAATCACCATGCGCAGAGAATGGTAGAAGTGGACGATGAACAGACTGCACACCTGCGTGTGTTACGACCCTTTATAACGTAGTTAACAGGAGATGAAAACGATATTCATTCTCAAACTGACAGTGACTACGATTTGCCGTTTTTGCATGGCTGTGTGAAGTGAGCGACCAAGTCTACAAGCAAAGTTACTACGATGATTCATGAGTCATTGCCAAGACGCAGACGCAGACGCAGACTTTAATAGCAGTTCCTGTTTGGGCCGAGAGTGAGTCAGAGTGCGATTAAAACTGCATTTGAGTAGCTAATCATCGATTTCCCTGGTCCTCCATCTATCAAATGTGTGATACAATGTGCAAACAGGTAATCGATTTTTTGTGGCTCCTTAGGCTGAAAAAACCTATACCAACACAATAATGATCACATGTCAGTCACATGGAAGTTCAGTCGTTTATCGCTCTATCATGCATAATTAAAAAAGGGAGCATTAGCTTTTTGCAGGGAAGGGAGTCGGTCAAAATGATGGGGCGACTTTTACAAAACCGATTTTAGGGCTGGGGGGTCAAATTGTATGGCAATCTTCCACGGAATTGACCAAAAGGATACAAAACAGAATGCAAACATGGCTTTATTGTGTCTCAACCGGGCAAGCAGAAAAGAACATTTTCCAGTTGACCAAGAGAAATAACTGTGATGCCATGTTCATGATATAACTTTTATAAAACTTTGCTCAAATTCTTGAAAGCATGGTGTTGTATGTAGTGTTTGCAAAGAACTATGGACTGTATAATAACATATATTAAAATAACCAGATTTAACAAATATAAATACGAACGCAAATGGAACAAGCGCTTTTTTAATCATTGTATTCTGACGAGCCGCTTTGATTGACTGTCAATTTCACAGAGGTAAAATGCATCTATTGTACTACTTGATTGTGATGAGTCTATTTTCTGTCAGCTATGCATTCACGAGTCAGGGGACAATGGTGTGCTACTGACTTTATATCAGTATAGGAGCAGATATTAGGACATGTAGATACTCCTGAATTTGATTTTAGAATTTCCCTGAAATGTTGATTCGCTGTGCATTGTAGTCTACTATGAAACTATGAGTATTTAAAAGAACTAATCAAATCTGTGTATTTATAGATACTTGATAATTGATATAAATGCACTTGATTGCCAAGGGATGATGACCAGTACATGTGTGTGCAAGAAATCTGATTTTGGATTGCACTGAAATGTTTATTCACTATTATATTGTAGTCTATAGGAAAATATGAATATTTTTAACAATAAAAAACTAGCTACATCTGTGCATTTATAGACACCTGGTAAATGGTATTGATGTATGTGATTATATAATGGTGGTTACAAGTGCATGTATGTGCAAAACATTTGATTTAAGGATATCGCAAAAATGTTGTTTTACAATACATTATAGGTTATAGGAAACAATTGTTATTTTTTCCAATACTTTTAAAAATGTTGACAATTGATATAAATGTATGTCATGCGAAAAAGGTTTTCAAAAGAGCAGATGTGAGCAACGAACATAATATTGGATGTTCTGCCCTGATTATGTGTAAAGGTTGAAAAGTATTCTTTAAAAGTTCAAAGGTAAAATGATAATTATATGTCAAGTAAGATATTATTGATACGGACTAGGACACACAAGGAGAGCCTCATTTTTTGCATAAGAAAATTGGGCAGGACCCCACTTTTTCTTGCAAACACTTTTGAAGTGTGGCTATTTTTGCAAAGGCATCATTTTTAAAAACACTGCCCCCCTGTTAGTTCTGTCCAGTCCCTTATGAAGGATAGACTTCGGTTATTTTCACGAGGCAGTAGTAATTCATCATGGTACTTCCACAGTTCGAACTCTACCCCAAGGGTAAAATCACTAAAATCAGATGGAAATTTGGAGGAGTCACATGTATGTATGTATGTATGTATGTATGTATGTATGTATGTATGTATGTATGTATGTATGTATGTATGTATGTATGTATGTATGTATGTATGTATGTATGTATGTAAAATTCATAATAAACATACATGGGGACACTTCTGGCTCTATCAGTCTCTGAGCTCCATGACTTAGTAGATAGTAAACAATTTCAAAACTGTTGTTCTCTGCTGCCACCTGCAACGCAGTAACCATGATTCCATTGCTTGAGATTGTCCGATTGATGTTGAAGTTTCTTTCCTGATAAGAGAAGGGGAGGTAGACCAAACTAAGTTATTACAATTTTTCTGGTTGTGACCCCTCCATACACTGTTGAGTTCCCACTCAAGCTCGTTCACACACTATCACACATTGCACAAAAACTTTATCTTATTTAAATATTCAAACAGAGCGTAAGAGATGTGAGAAGTAACCTCACACTTTAATCTCTGTCATGATCATAGTATTACACCATTCTGGCGCTGACACTTTGTGCTTTAAAGCCCTTGGATGGAGTTTAAACTCGGAAGTACCATAAGGCATTACTACTGCCTTCTGAAATAGCCGAAGACTATCCCTAATAAGGGACTGGACAAAAATTACAAAAAAAAACCAAGCAGGTTTGAAATAATCCACACGTGCGATAACTGAAACTGTGATCATAACAGTTGTGCAGATTGTGTTGCCCGATGCAGCTGTAGAGTCGCAAGCAGGCATGGATGCGGTTGTAACTAAGGCACTTTATTACTGCTCCAAAACTGCATGCACCATGTGAAGTGTTCCGTATCCACAGACCTATAGCAATATCCATTTTGATGGATTCTTACAGTATACAGCAGAATCCATTAGAGTATCCATCATTATCCAG
>LD342691.1:174786-185451 GCA_001465055.1 Ptychodera flava
CTGAGTACCCACAATGGATATCTCTGGATTCCCTTGGATTCTGATTGAATCCACGGAGGAATCCACAACAATGCTTGATGGATTCTGGCTTTTTCACATAGTGATGTTAATGAGGTACACATAGTCGCCTCAAGAGGGCGTCCGAACAGAAGGTGATATCAGCGCTGTGCATAGACTGTGCTTATGCATGGACAGCACATCCCTTTCCACCTGGATGAAATGAACGTGTGTTGAGAGCGTGTTTCAAATGTCATGAGATTATCAAATGAGAATAAGCAAAGTGTCTCTCGGGTCCGTCTGTCCTTATGATCTGATGCACTTAGATTGTTTGTGATCAATGATTGTTCATGAAAGTGTTCATAGCTTGAAACAAATGTCCTTAACAAATAACAGTAACAGTTGTGGCACTAAACATTCGAAACTAACTAGAGGGGAGAGGTTATTAGAACATTCACCCTTAAGGTGGATCTTCAGCATCCGCCTTCCCTAGACTATGTCATGTAGTCCTTAAGATAAGCTGGTGACCTACTTTCTCGGTTTTGGTAACGTTGAACTTGTTGCTCGCATTTGTCAGTGATCAAACTGACTGGTGTTTTATCAGCAAAGTCATTAGAGGCTGGTGATTCTTTTGGTCGTTCTCTCTGACTATCATGCAGGTCAGGTTGGTCTGGTTTGCTGTTGAGGACTTTGAAATGAGATGAGTTGCGAGTCAATTCATGGTTTTCTCTTGTTGCAGTTACCATACTACCTTTTGTTGTTGAAACTTAGTAGGGGTCAGTCTTGTATGGAGATATCTTCCTTGGTATGTGTCCTTCACGTTTGACTAGTACTAAGTATCCTACTTTGAAAGGAATCTTGCGAATCCTCTCTCACGTATCTGCATATGTCTTCACTATTGATTTCTGTTTCTTGTCACTTGTGCGTACTTTCTTGTCATCCACTCTGGTGACTATTTTGGGGAGGCGTGTTCTAAGAGGCCACCCAAACAGGAGTGGTGGCGGGTGGTACGCCCGTGGTTGAATGAGGGGTTGCTCTGTAGTTTCTGAGGAAGCAATAAATTTCTTGTCGCCATGATTTTCCTTCTGTGTGACATGTTCTGTAGACTTTCTCTATTGTCTTCATTAGGCGTTCGACCTCAACATTTGCTCTGGGCCATCTGAGGGTTACTTTCCGGTGTTTGAAGCCAAAATACTTTGTGAAAGCTGCAAACTCGTCTCCATTAAAGCGTGGTCCATTATCTGACCGTACAACTTTCGGAACGCCAAATACTGAGAATATGCGATCCAGCTTTAGAATCACTGCTTTGGCAGAGGTTGATTTAACAATGTCAATTTCTGGAAAACGACTGTATTCGTCTCTGATGAAGAGTAAGTATTCTCCGGTTGAGAGGTCTGAGAAATCAACACTGACTTCTGGTCATGGTCCATCTGGCAGTTTTGACATCTTTAGTGGTTCACGGCTGTTGTCTACTTTGGTTGCTTGGCAGGGAATACAAGATTTAACTGTTCTTTCAACCATTGCATCTATGCTTGGGAAGCAAACCTTTTCTCGCAATAACTGCTTGGTCTTCATAATTCCTTGATGACCTTCATGTGCAATGTTGACTATGGTTTGTTGAAGTCGACTTGAAATGACGATTCTGTTCCCACGTAGTATTAGATTGTTGGCTTTAGTAACGCTGAGCTCATGGCGTACTTTGTGCATACATTTTAGTATTGTGCCAACTTTAGTGTTTTTCGTCTGATTAAGGTTCTTGTACCACTGACCATCTCTTACTGCTTGGATGGAAAGTTGTGGAGCTACATCATCCAATGTAGCTTGCTGTATATCACTGATGAGTATTGTTTTAGGTACTGTATGTTGACTTATGAGGTTGATATGCTCTTCAGCTATCTTTTCTCCACGACTTTATTGCTTGGATGACCTTATTGGATGGCGTGACATGTAGTCTGCAGGGTTCACCTTTAATACCCGGTTGGTACACTACCTCAAAGTTGTATTCCTGGAGTTTCAGAATCCATCCCTCGATGCGTGTGGGTTTATTTACCAGCGGTACCAGGGGTTTGTGATCTGTTATCACTTGAAATTGACTTCCGTATAAGTAAAGATGAAAGTGTAGTGCTCCCAAAGTGACAGCTAGAGCTTCTTTTTCAGTCTGAGAGTATCTTTGCTCTGCTGGTGTGAGGGATCTACCGGCAAGTGCAATGACAGAGATGTAATCATTGTCATCTGGCTGTGCAAGGATAGCTGCAAGTGTTACAGGGCTGGCATCAAAGGTTACTTCAGTTTTCTTCTTCGGGTTGAAGTATGCTAGTGTAAAATCAGCTGCTAGCTTCTCTTTTATTAAGTCTAGAGCAATCTTTTCTGTTTCTCCCCATTTGCATGTTGTGTCGTTTTTTGTGAGTGCTCTGAGTGGCTCAGATATTGTGGCTAGGTCTGGAACAAACCTACTACAGTAGTTAACCATGCCTAGGAACGACTTCACATCTGTGCCATTGCGTGGTGGTGGGGCATCCTTAATTGCCGAAACCTTCTTAGGGTCAGGTGAAATGCCATCTCGGCTGAATATGCTCCTGTAGAATTCGACCTTGTCTTTTTTGAATTCATACTTTTGTTTGTTAAAGCCCAGGGCGAAATGGACCGGGATCCGGATTAATGCCAAGTTTGGGTGGGCGTTTTGGGGCACGGCTCTGCATAATGAGTCTGTTGGTTACAGTTGCTATCGTTCGCATTATGTGCGTAATCTGTTTGCTCTCAACTCACACTCTGACTATAAGCTTAGGTACAGCCTTCGCAATACGCGGAGGAAAAAAAAGAAGGAAAAAATATCAATTTCATAAAAACAGGAGCGTGCTGAGTTGATCTACTAAAGTTTTTGCTGAGTTGATTTACTGAAGTTTCGGGGTCATGTCATCGTTCGAGAATGATTCGGCCACTGACCGCCATATCTACATACGGAAATGGCGCCGTGCGTAGTGGAAATAATCATCAAGAAAGTTATAAACATAAACATTAAAAATAATCCGAAGCTGGCAATTTCGTATGTTGAAATCACGAATTACCGATCTAAACATTGACTGAGAAACATGGTCAGGAAAATGGCAGGAAATAGGTGAACGACGCGACGTCATGACCGATCGCTAAAATAAAAAAATAAGTTCACTACATCACGGAAGGATCGAGATTTCCATGAATCTCGCGTACCACGATATCTCTAAGCGATCGAGGTCGGCTGCTCGGTTGCGTTGAGGGTGACCCCGGACAACTCTTTTTTTGGAGCAATGGGATGAACCACGGACTGCGTTCATAGATATCTTCGTTATTGAAGAAATTGAAGTCCAACCTTTGTCGAAATCTTACGATGTTGTGCCAACTCAATGAGCCGATCTCGGACACACGTATCAATAGGCCTAAGCATAGACCCTCGAGGGTCTATGGCCTAAGTTACTTTCAAAGAAGATCTGGTGATGACGCGTCGGCGACGCTCGCTTGCTCACCTTGAACTGACATTGACAAATACAATGTTTGAACTGTTTTGATTCTCATAACAGAAGTCCAAATGTTAACTGGGGCAGCCGGTATGTCAAAACCTTACCAACCCTCCGAACACGACATGTCCTTGCCATGTGTGAGAACACGTGTACATATACACAAACCATACGGCCGTTTTCAGGGCTAGCATTTAGGCCTATATCAAAAGCGACTGTAGCGTACCGGTACTTTCGGCCGTAGATTTGGGGGCTGTTTAAAAAAGTGGCTCTCTTTGACTGACTGTAATTAAATTGATCATGAAGGCTACCGCCATGCTTTAATATTTAGTTGTTTTCGATGTCATTGTAAACTATGGACTCTGCCTGCAGTTCTGTAAAATACAGTGTACGCACTTTTCGCAAGGATACATCCTACCGGTAATAACTCATCTCTTGCTAAGTCACGACCGAAAATGGCTCACTTTCGCGATGTCATTGCATCAAAAACTCTTGTTAGTAAAACAGTTTATGACAACCACGAAGTTTTCATCCTGTTTGCAGGCCAATGTAAATGTAACTCTAAGCGTACACATGGTTTATTTACATCGTAATTATTCTCGTATGCACAGCAAATGTTTGACCAGTTTACACCTATGCGCGTCACTGAATGATTGACAATTGTTTGAATCGCGGAACGACTGTTCGCTGGGGGCCATTTCCTTTGTTACGAAAGCGATTTTTCCCGTAATCGTCGTAATTTTAAAACGCTTTATGAAACTTTGCGGATACCTGTATGACCTACGTGTTTATGAAACAGTCTATGTTTATGGTATGCCAATAATTTTTGTTTGAGAATCGCTTCGGCTGATTTTCACGGAGCGGTCTACCTTGCTGTTGCCAGTTGCCACTCAAGCGCCATTATGAATTTTCGATGAGTTAGGGGTCTTTTATACCCCGCTCCGGGGTTTAAGTGTAAGCTCCTTTTCTCGTAGACGTTGTAGGCAGGCATCTACCCACTGGTCATGGTCTTCATCTGTACCATATGCTAAGATATCGTCACTGATGTTTATTACACCATCAAGCCCTTGGAGTGCGGAACGCAAGTAGTTTTCGAATATTTCAGCTGCTGAACAAACTCCAAAATTCAGACGTTTTTAGCGAAATAGACCAATGTGCGTTGAGAAGCCAGTGAGATGACGAGATTCAGGAGCGAGTTTGATCTGATGTTATCTGGCATTTAGATCTAGTTTTGGAAACACCGTTGCTCCATTTAGGTCTGCAATGATATCGTCTAGTGTAGGGGTGATGTGTCTCTCTCTTTGTATGGCTTTGTTGGCTTCTCGCATGTCTACACATATTCTGAACAGTCTTGTTTCTTGCACTTTTGCACTACTTGGATCTGTGATACCCAAGGTGTAGGTTCATCACCAACCTTTTCTATGATTTCAAGATCAAGCAATTTCTGTATCTCTTTCTCTGTCTTCTTTATCACATGAAAAGGTATGCGGCGATGTGGTTGCACGACTGGTTTTTCGGATCTGTCTTCATGTAACTGACACTGTACTCCATCTAGTTTACCAATACCATGAAACAGGTCACCATACTTGTCAAACCATTGATGAGTGTTGTCAGGGGATACCGCATTGGCCTCATCTGTTATTTGGACCATGTTGAGTTTGCTAGCTGTATTGTAGCAAAGGAGTGTGTCTGCATCTCGTTTCGTCACTACAAATCTTGCTGGACAGAATTGAATCCATGTGTTAATTCAGCAGAAATTATGCCTTAACTGGTAATTGTGTGTCTATGCCATAAGCATATAGGCGCGTCTTCTGATAAGTGTTTAATTTCGGTTTTCTGTGTAGGCGGTCGTAGGTTGAGTAACTCATAACATTGATTGTTGCACCGGTGTCTATGAGTACTGGAAGAACTGTGTTGTTCAGGTTAACTGTTGCCGCCGGTCTTCGGTCTTTGCATATAGTCTGTGGATTTACACTGAAGACATATTCTCCTTCTGAGCTGTCAGTTTCATGTCTTACTGCCTTGACCTTGACCTCTTTGGCTGCTCGCTCACCTCTTAACACTTTGCAAAGTGGTTCTGTTTTTTGCAGAAGTTGCTTGACTTTCCTTTGGCAGGGCATGCTATGTCATGGCGGTATTTTCCTCCGCAGTTATAGCATTCATTGTTTTGTCCAGATGCCTGAGACCTGTTGTTCTGTCTACATGCCTGAGACCTGTATTGTTTACGCTTGATTGTTTGTTGACTGCGTCGCTGTTATATAGCATTGATAGATACTGTCTCACTGGGTTTCTCCATACCTTGTGCCCGAGACTCAGAAACTTCAAATGATCTTGCTAAATCAAGCAGTTGCGTGAGTGATAGCTCTTTACATAGGGCACGGCGTCTCACTCGAGCAGATAGGCATCCACGAATTATCTGTGACTTAACTTCCTGTTCCTTGTCATTGAATTCAGAAGTTGCCGCTTGCTGTTGTAGCCTTGTGTTATACGCATCTACATTTTCATCTTTGTCTTGCATGATTTCTCTAAATCTAAAACGTTCATAGTCGATGTTGCGTTTTTGCAAGAAGTAGGACTGTAATTTGTCATGAGCTGTCTTGTAATCGACACCCGTATCTGACAGTGTATCAAATATATCCGACACTTCATCCCCAGTGTAGTGGAGTAAAAGGGCGCGTTTCTGTTTGTCATCGGTTATGTTGAATGTTACAAATGTATTTTCAATTTTTCTTACATACTTCTCTCATGTGGACCAATCGAGCCTGTATCTGTATGAACTGAGAAACTTGGGATTGATGGCAGATTCTGGAAAGCCATCGTCGATGATAGAGCTATTGACCAAATTACCTTGTGTGCACGTGGTGTCTATGTGTCACCGCTTCACTACTGCTGCATGCTATGCTGTTAGTTCGCTCGACTGACAGAATTTGTCACAAACGTTCTTCAAAATCCTTGCATGTTTACCCCGAACTATTTGGACGTCTGTTTAAAAGGATGAGTTGATCAGTCTGTTGACGATCTGAGTTATTTTAACTGCATCCTCGTCGCTAATTTAGAGTCGCAAGCAGGCATGGATACGGTTGTAACTAAGGCACTTCATTACTGCTCCAAAACTGCATGTTAATGAGGTACACAGAGTCGCCTTAAGAGGGCGTCCTATCAGAAGGTGATATCAGCACTGTGCGTAGACTGTGCTTATGCATGGACATTACAGCAGCGAGAGCTGGACGCTGACATTGCTCGTTGCATTTGATGTCAAATTTCGTTGCAGTCGCTAGGAGTCATCCCATTGTTATTTTGAACTTCTTGGTCTACATCGTTAGGACACCCGGTCTGTTACAGCCCAAATTTTGGTAAAGAATATCTGACATACCGTTACTGTGAGGAAGTGTCAATCTATTAGTGTATGAACAATACCAGCTTCATTTTAAAGAGCGGTAGGATATATCATGTAGCAACTCAAGCAAAGTGCATGGTGCGCTGTTGCCCTAATGCAATAATTTGTGTACATAACACCCAAATGTGCTGCTTCAGAGATGTCTTTCATCATCGATCCAAACTTATTTTCACTAGGAGGTGAGTTACAGACCCACACTTTATCTGTGTATCAAAATTCGGTCTTTGGTCTTTGAAACAAAGCGGACTGTTTCAGTTTTTCTCGAGGGTCTATGGTTTAGATACATCCGTTTTAATGCTCAGACTGGGCAATTTTCGAAAATGCTTGTTTAGGGGCCCGTTTTACCACCGCTATCAGTGCTAAAACAGTATTTTAGCATCGCTGGAATGAGCTCTCGACCAACCAGAATGGCGCATGGTAGCATGATATAATATAATATGAATTTAGGTGATATGCGATCAGCATATTTACGTATATGGAACACAATATTAGTTGCATACTCAACGTATATCTTTGTATATTGAACATTCCAATACGTTGATATTCGTGGCGTATTTCTATGCAGATCTTTGCACACTAAGTGTACACTGTAGTTTTGCATTTTATTAGTATAGGTACGTGTATACTTAACGTATTTGACACATGTACAGAATCAGCATATGTATATATATTGTTGTATATCAAGCATTTTAGCCAGTGATCCATCCATCCATCCATCCATCCATCCATCCATCATTCATCCATCCATCCATCCTTCCATCCATCCATCCATCCATCCATCCATCCATCCATCCATCCATCCATCCATACATACATACATACATACATACATGAGTACAAATTGCACATCAAAATATTTCTTTTACGTCTTTTAGATCTTATACTCGAAAAAATAAAAAGCTAGGGGAAGTTTCAGTTGCTGGTAGGAAGATATTAGGATTAGCGAGCATTCATTTTTACTGTAAGGGGAGGGGTCACTTGAACTCAAGATTAAAATGAAACGCAAAAAACAATCTCCTTCAAATTGAATTCGTAAAATTTAACACACCTGCCCGAAAAAAATCAATTGTAAAATGTGACTCCCCGATTTTCACTCTGATTTTGATATACCCTTTGCACCTTAGGGCCCTGGGGTGGAGTTCACACTTGGAAGTACCACGAGGAATTATTATCACACCTCACTCATTCAGCGTGCACTACCATTGGTTGAACACGACTCACGTTACATGTAAAACAACGTGATGATGCCCTCTGCGAACTTGATGATGCCCGCTGTGAACTTGATGATGCCCTCTGCATTTGATATTACATGGATGACGTCAGTTTACTTACTGCGCCACCTTTCTGCGCGTAACAATTTGTCGTTCGCTTGTAAGCCTACTTGCAGTTGGCAACTATGGCTGCGAAACGTCATGCGAGCTGTCACCAGCACAGTCAGACGATATTTTGATGCAAGTAAACAGCAAACGAACGAAAATAGCAACTAGGAATGCAATTTCTGTGTTCAGCGACTATGCAAGTAACAAATTTCGATACGCCACAGAGGAGATCGGCAAACTGTCAGCGGCAACCCTAGACTTGGTACTGACAACATTTTACACTGAGGTCCGGACTCATGCAGAAAGGCGAACTGTACTTGAAGAAGTTTGTTCTGTGCAGTGTTGCCGCCAGGACGCGCCCTTGCGACAATGTCCCCAAAACGGAACCCGTTGTCCCGCACTCTTGTGTACTGCGGGTCAGCTCGGGCGCACTAGTGAGTTGACTGTGATGGGTGTAGTCTACAAGTAATATCTGGTACTGACGATGACCTTTGTTTTGCACAATTATTTTGAGGCTTACACAACGTATTTTCAGAGCTAGCTATATGATTAAAAGTAATTAAAACACCGCACTTGATATCATAATTTGCTTGACTGTAGTCCGTCTGAGCTCTGATTTGCGGCAGATTTGGTATACTGCTTCAATTGCCTGAAATTCGAGCACAGCGACGCGGTCCTGGTAGCTTGGATTTTGTTTAGTAAAACTATTGTGTTATGAAATAATGCAAAATTTGATTGACAACTGCTTGTTGTCCCCAAAATGTACAAAATGTCCCAAAAAATAAATGTAGTGGGACACAGTGTCCCCTGATCTAAAATTCCTGGCCGCAACACTGTTCTGTGTAATAAAAATAATAATACGGCTCGGGCATCATAAATATTTCGATCATGACCACCATCCCTTGGGCAGGCAATAAATCGTGATCTTGCCCTCGCTCTCATGTGTTATTATTTAATTATTACACCTAACCTCATTCAGCGTGCACTGCTATTGGTTAAACACAACTCACGTGACATGTAAAAGAACGTGATGATGCCCTCTGCGAATGTGATAATGCCCTCTGCGAACTTGATGATGCCCTCTCCATTTGATATTACATGGATGACGTCATTTTACTTACTGCGCATCCTTTCTGCGCCTAACAAATTGTCGTTCGCTTAGTGCTTGTACTTGCAGTCGGCATCTATGGCTGCAAAACGCCATGCAGAGCTTTCACCGGCAAAGATAAACGATATTTTGATGCAAGTAAACAGCAAGCGAACGAAAATGGCAACAAGGAATGCAAATTCTGTGTTCAACGACGAAGCAAGCAACAAATAGCAAATTTGGATACGCCACCGAGGAGGGCAAACTTTCAGCGGCAACCCTAGACTCGGCAATGACAACATCTACGCTGAGGTCCGGACTCAGAAGGGCGAACTGTACTCGAAGAAGTCTTTGTGTTTTTTGTGTCTTTGCATGTATGTTTGCTTCTTCGGTGTAATAAAAATAATAACACATGAAAGCTAAGGAAATATCACGATTTTTTGCCCGCCCTCGGGCTGGTGGTCATGATCGAAATACTGATAATGCCCTCGCCTTCGGCTCGGGCATCATCAATATTTCGATCATGACCACCATCCCTTGGGCAGGCAATAAATCGTGATCTTGCCCTCTCTCATGTGTTATTATTTAATTATTACACCTCACCTCATTCAGCGTGCACTGCCATTGGTTAAACACGACTCACGTGACATGTAAAAGAACGTGATGATGCCCTCTGCGAACGTGATAATGCCCTCTGCGAACTTGATGATGCCCTCTCCATTTGATATTACATGGATGACGTCATTTTCTTACTGCGCATCCTTTCTGCGCCTAACAAATTGTCGTTCGCTTAGTGCTTGTACTTGCAGTTGGCATCTATGGCTGCAAAATGTCATGCAGAGCTTTCACCGGCAAAGATAAACGATATTTTGATGCAAGTAAACAGCAAGCGAACAAAAATGGCAACAAGGAATGCAAATTCTGTGTTCAACGACGAAGCAAGCAACAAATAGCAAATTTGGATACGCCACCGAGGAGGGCAAACTTTCAGCGGCAACCCTAGACTCGGCAATGACAACATCTACGCTGAGGTCCGGACTCAGAAGGGCGAACTGTACTCGAAGAAGTCTTTGTGTTTTTTGTGTCTTTGCATGTATGTTTGCTTCTTCGGTGTTATAAAAATAATAACACATGAAAGCTAAGGAAATATCACGATTTTTTGCCCGCCCTCGGGCTGGTGGTCATGATCGAAATAATGATAATGCCCTCGCCTTCGGCTCGGGCATCATCAATATTTCGATCATGACCACCATCCCTTGGGCAGGCAATAAATCGTGATATTGCCCTCGCTATCATGTGTTATTATTTCACTAGTGCCTTCTGAAATGACCGATGACTATCCTTCATAAGGGACTGGACAGAACTAACGGGGGG
>LD342691.1:186231-206219 GCA_001465055.1 Ptychodera flava
TCCCTCTATTATGGTGCAGGGTAACATAGTGAACGGAAGATGTACACAAAGGTCCACACAGCATCGTACCTATGGTGCATCAGAAAAACATGAGAATTTTTTTTCTCTGTAGAGCGGAATTGAATGCATACAATAGACGATGTTCCGCTCATTGCGAGATCTTGCGAGACTTTTATACATGCCCGTAGAAACAGGATTCCAGCTTAGTAATTTAAGTCAAACTTTGTATGGAACTAGAAAAAGTGCAGAACTGAGCAAAGATTGCAACTTCATATATTTTATGCAGTATTTAACGTAATTAGCGACTTGTCCTGTTTTATGCAGTTTGTCCTGTGTTGCGAGAACACGTCTACTGCAAACCACATATTCTTGCGATATCTCAGAATGTCTCGCGCGGTTCGGAACATGGTCTATTAGCATCTAGTTAAATTTTGTAGCAACATTTTAGAGAACACAAACGGACCCTGAATCATTTCCTTTAGTATTGACAATCCATGTAGGCACAGACCTTGTCTGTGCTGTAGGGGACATCATAGATTTTTACTCAATGGATCCACCATTTGCATTGGTTGGACACCATGGAATTTAGTTTTCTTTTTCAATTTGATGTCGATTTGTTGCAGTTCTAGCCACCCAACATAATTTGAGTCATTTGTTCCGTCATATCAAGGTGACCGAAGTTCGGATTTTTCGATTGCCATACTGTACAATGTATGTTCACTTGTAATGTATGTTACAAAATTTCTGTATCGTTTGTCGACTTTTAGTGTCTGATCTAAATCCGCCTCTATGTTAGAACCCACTGAGAAGGAACTCGGCATATGGTGCCGGATATATCCGGCGCCATATTAATTACCACATACCTTGAGTGCCGGAAATATCCGGCACAGTTAAATAGGCGTATTTGCTTCGTTTTTGTCGCTAAAAATCCCGTAATTTCGGCGTTGGCACGCAGCGCGACTAAGATTGATGTATTCCAATCTGGCCTGAATGTGATTGCGCCTCCGTACGTCCGAGTATGGCCAAAATGCGGAAGCAAATGTTGTGACCCATGACCTCGACCGTGAAAGGCAGGGCTGATCACAAAAGCGTCGTGCTGATTGTTTACAGTTTTCAGAAGTACGGACGATCGCGAAGATATTTATGGTTAGTTTTTTTTAATGAAATGAATTGTTTATTTATTGAAAACAAATGTTTATATGTAAATATGTTCTATTAACAGCAATATTTGTGAATGAAACTAGAGGAAATACAATTTTTTACTATAAGCCAGTGAAATTTTATAGCAGCCATATTATCAATATGACTGGTCACATGACTGGTCATGTGTTTGGTCATGTGATATGTTGTTCCCTAAAATGTATTTTTAAATATTGTGAATTATTTTTTGATAAATCATAACCATTTTAGATGCATGTTTCTGAAAGGAAGACATAAAACAGGTGTTTACAAATATCAAATGTGTTGATTTTCAAATACAGAATCATGTGAGATGCTGATGTTTGTGGTTCATTTACTCAGCCTTTTGTGAGAAAAATCTTAAATTAGTACGTCTATAAATAAAGTAAAGGGTAGTTATTATTACATATATGTAAAGACAATGCCATGAAAATTGCAACTGTATTCAAATTTGCGTCATTTTATGGATTCAAAACACGTCCTGATGCTTCAAATATTCATATTCTTTGCCAACTCTGGTCACATGATGTGTCATGTAATCAGTCACGTGACCTGGAAATACAAAACTTATGTATGAAAAAGTGGGGAATTTCATGCTGATTCAGAAAATATATGGTTTATTGGTACTTACTAATTTTTACTCTAAGCAGTGTTCATGCAATGACCACACCCAAGATTTTATCAATATTTACATAAGGGGCCTGGTATATAGGAATACATTGGCCTTGGTAGTCAAGAGGTTAAACGAAACTTCTTGAAAGGTGTTAAAACATTGGGCTGATCTAACATTTGTACTTTAACATCGAGAACAATTGTATTAACGCACGTGTTATAATCCCAAGCAGGCCAGTTTCTGTGCGGGATAAAGTTGGAAAGTTGTATTTATTCACTAAACAAAAAAGGCCCTTTTTGCGAGATTCTGCCCATGAAGTGAAATTTTAGTCATTTGACGTGAATACTTGTATAACTTTGCCAAGGGACACCGATATAGCCATGGCAATGATTTCACTCAGTGATTGCATGAAGGCACACAGTAGCCGGGCTTATGGCTTTCTGTGGGGATGAGACATATTTAGGCGTAATTAGGATTGATGTATTACGATCAAAATTCAATGAAAGTGCATTTTCATTGGCTATCATTTCCTGTCCCTATCCTCAAAGTATATCAGTAAAGACATTGAAACTTTGTTGCAAATATCACAAAATTCAACTACACTGTCGTCTTTTTAATTTGCATAAAGAAAGTCATAGTGTGGCCATTTTGCGTCCAGCACGGTTGACTGTGCATCTCGTCCAAAAGTGACGGATATCACAGGCCAAGTATTGATAGAGTTTCATGTCTCAGGCTTTGGTAGTCCCTGATAGCTACCATTTTATGGGTTTGAGTAGCCCAAATGATATGTTGGTAGTCTGTCTGTGGAGTGGAACTACAGCTCTACAAGCTCAAAAACGTTTTGTCTAAAAACTCGCATTTGCATTACGTTATTGACACAGATGGCGCTTTTCGAAATGTGAGTTCAATCCCAGTATTCTTGGCGTGATTTTCTCGTTAGTTCTAAGTTTTCAACTGTTTTTAAATGAATATTGAAAAAAACAACATTATGTTGTCGTACGAGGTGGCATCATAGCCGTGACGTACGTATCTCCTTCACTAATGGAAGGCCCCATACAGCTGAACAGTTGGATACGGCTGTAGTATTGTATCTATCTGGAGCTGATGTCCTTTGCTTGTGCTATTGGCCATGTTCATAATCCCCACAAGACCTTACATTTTTAAAGCTAAGATTTCATAATGACCTTTTTCAACGAGAAAATGAAATCATGTGAAAATATAAATTTTTCGTGAACATATGTATAAATGTAGAGAAGAACTCCATGAAATAAGGTGTTTGCCATAGAAATAGGAGGGAAATTCGACGCATAATCACTTTTGACAAATTTCTTCTCGAATTTTTATTGCAAATATCATATCATCCTCTGGGTCTACAGACCTCAGAATGTTCAAATATACAGTTCTCGGCTTGTTAACTTTGACTGTATTTGTGACCATGTGTCAGCAGCGGTGATCAAACACGATTTGAAGTAATTTAGGATGATGGGATAGTCTATTGATGTTGGTTTAATCAGCAAATTTAAGCCCAGCTTTTTTCTTTCTCCAGTTCACTTGTTTTTTATTTTGTTTTGTTTTTGTTTTGGTGATTTGCAAAAGGGCACCTAACACGGTTGATAAATTTGAGCACTTAAAAGAGCAAATGCCTCAAAATTAGCTCCAACCGTGTTTTCATTAAATTCATGAAACTTGCAATTAAGGTTGTTGTTACAGCGTAAAACGACTTTGTCACATATCTACTCCAACACCTACGCTGACTGTTTTAATTTGGATAATTGTAACTTATGAGAGACTTTTCGATGACCATATGTTTGTTTTTGCATTCGTGTTTCACACTCGGTTGCACTTAATTTCTAATACTGCCAGAACTCCCAGTAAAGGTACGCAGTCACTCCTGCATACTCTCCTGAGACAAATCCATCATTCTTGTGATAAAAAACGCATATGCAAATTGACGTCGTATTGACAACGGTTAGCCTTGTAATTATAGTTTTATATTGCGTATGTTGCTAGAAAGTGATGACACCTCAGTCTAAAATATACAATATTTCATTTTAAAGGTCGTCTTCACTGGAAGTATATCATGTATTGTGATTCGGGTGTGATGATGTTGAAGGAATCCAGTTTGATGTAGTGAGAAATAACGTTTGGTTCATAAAGTCTGTCAGAATTTTGAAGGGCAATTTCCGACGGTATGTTTCAAATGCAGTTATAGACAATAATGCTTATTTCGGTCCACAATCTGCACGCTTGACTTTGGCACCGAATACTACTCTGCAGCCCATTGACAGAGGAGATCCGTTGGAGTACATTCACGGGCGCTGCTTAGGTGAGCATGCAGATCTCAGCCCCCTTTCGGTAGAATTAGAGTAGATATTAGCGATGGTTGTCGACTGACGAGGCATATCAAGAAGGGACCAAGATTTTATTTAACACGGAATGACATTTCGAAGGGAAGGTATATCCAAGGCACCATCTCCACGCCCATTTTTAAATTTAAAATCTTCGACCTGAGATTGCAAAATAGGAAATAGATGTATACTGCCGTGAGGATGGCACTTTGCAGCCATCCAATTTTCCGTCGGACAAATGCCCTATTTCCGTTTTCCCAATTTTCAGTTTACTTAAGATCTCTTTTTCCCATTTTATTTTGGGCGTGGCAGGTGATAGTATCTATCTTTGGCCTGAGAATGCATCATATTGAGATAGTTACTTGCACGGGCAAGTTATTTTCAATGGATCGTAGTAACGAACATACAAAGAACAATTTTGTCGCCGTCGGAAAGAAAAGTCCGATAAAATCAGATTGACCTGATCTACTAATGTTCTATGTGCTCCTCGTCAATGTCGCAAACTTGGACGTTGTAAAAATTTTGAAAGCCATCAGCCCACAGATTTTAAATTTAAAAATCGGCCTAAAAGTTACAAATCAAGATTACAACACTATATGAAAAATGAAAATTAGCTCAATTACGATTTTTGGAGGTGAAAATTAGTTTATTGGTTAGCCGAAATTTGCCACGGATTATTTTGGCCGACAAAATGTTACTTGACTGAGACCACCAAAGTTCTCAGCATTTCTCATTAACCTCTTTGTACTCGCCCTAGAACTGTCATCTAAACACGTCCAGTAAAACTGAGAAGATTCGTATGTATTCATCACTTCACACGCAATATAAAATCAAGTCGGTGAACATACGCTTAACGACTGGCAGTCCGAGATGAAAATCAATGAGAAGATAAAACCCTTGTCAAATAAGTGAGCGTTCAAAATACTCTTGAGTGCAGACTACATGGAAAAAATAGCACATAAAACTTGATCGGATAAATTTCACTCACCATAATAATATGTCTCTCTCTCTTCAGAGTCTGGTGGATTGTTTTCTTCGCCACTAACACCCGAAAGGGATTCCATAACAAACGCGTTTTTACTTTCGTCAGGCGCAAAGTCAGTCGAGTTCATGTTATATAGGGAATATGGAAAGGGTTCGTTGAATGGCAATGCTGATTCCAAGCAATGCTATATCTCTGACATTGTTAATTGTCCAACTTATTACTGTTAAAGACAGTATTACAAACACGCATTCGTTGCTAAGTGACTGTCCTCTCATACCTACGTCCTAACAAACTCCATTGTTCACAGCAAATCGTGCTTATCACAGTCAAACTCTTAATATGGCTTTACGTTGTACATGCAAATTTGCAGTTAGATAGTGTCCCTTCAGTCCAGAGGGGAATTCAGTCCTGGTTTGGTTGCAGATGTACCGTTGGCAGTTCAAACTAACAAGTACAAAATCTCTAAGTTTGGGTAACAGTTATTGTAATGGTATTTTCAAAATATGAAAAAGTCATATTTTAGTTAACATTTTTAAAAAACCTTAAACTGTGAATTCAAATGAACAATATTATGTTTGCTATAAAACAGTGAAAATTGTCATAAGTTAATCTATTAAAGTAGGCTGAGAAAAGAAAAAACACATTAAACAGAATACAAAGGAAAACATATGAACCATAAACAAACACTAGTGACTAAACGATAATAAGACACATATAGCATTCTAGAGCACTTGTACTCTATACTTCATAAGGATTTGTTCTGTACGATTGGTATCTTGAAATTATTCACACTATTATCTCTTGTCCAGTTAGAATGACATGCAGGTGTTGTAATATTATGATTGAGGTTGTTCCTTGTTCTCAACATTTTCCCGACAAATTTTCTACAAATAATTTGCTACCTAGTTCCCAATGTGTGGAGTTTCAGTGAAGAAAGTGACCTTTTGTAAGGCAGAAATAAATAAATTATTGTTTTCACAGATTACATGTTGTTTTAAGCAGCGTTTGCACGTAGTGAGCAATATAAGGTTCTTAGTCTGACAGAATGTTGTTTCTGAATTCATAGTTGGTGGCTATTGGCAGTGCTGGAGCAATGAGTAGTGTCCGCTGAAAATTTGGGGGCACTAAAACATCCATTAGGCAGCGTTTGAACAATCAATTTCCAACAACACGTCACAAAAGACACTGCTGTAGCCTTTCATTTCAATACTGATCACCATGACCTCAATGATAATTACAATCTCTGCAATAGTGCAAATCAATCAGCCAGATGACAAACTCTGCAAACAAAAAGAATAACTGTGGATCCAGATTCTAAAAATACTTTCACCCGTTGCCTTACATATTGGCCCAATTTCCGAATTCTAATTAGTTTCCACAGCGCCCTCTCTGTCCATTTCCCGACACCATAAATAGACACTCACCTGCACCTTCACACGCCAGATTCTAACCTTAGGTGTTTTACTGTGCGGCGAGTACACCAGTCTCAAAATTACAGGTTACAACTTCATGAGTGATTGATGTTCTAAAATCATTCCATGGTTTTAAGTTCTTTATCACATGCATAGGCAACGTTTTTCGTGTCTGAACAGAAAATATCGGGATTTAATTTCTTGTCGTTCTACGTCACGGCAACCCGCATGTTTTGCGTCGATCTTCAATGTTCTTTCGTCAAAATAAACAATCAACATGGCGACCGATCAAAAATTATTCGACGTGAATATTTGTGAAAAGCAGTAATAATTATGTTTAGACTCTGACAATATACATCCACTTCACAAATTTTGAGTCGTATTTTAGTTTTGTAGTCATGATTGGGGTTCGTATCCGTATTGGCCCAATGGCCACTTGAACTGCAACAAGGGGAGTCAAGTGCTCATCTACGCCGCACGCTTAGCCTCAAAAAGTCGTGCAATGAAATCAATAGTTTCATAGACTACGACAATAATAATCTAAACTACGGAAGCGTAAGAGTATAACATCTGTATATTCAGAAGGAATTAGGTAGATATAATTTTCGGAAGCAACGAACTCAAAGCTGGTTGCATTACCGTGCGTTTCGTAAGCATTGCAACGAGGCTACGGTCGGACGGGCGAGACGATACACAGTGTTCGCGAAGAGATTCAGTTTGTCATTGTTCTCGAAAAATAACGCTACTTTGTCTGAGTTTAAATTCTAGCCCTAGGTTATCTTTGAAATCGTGTATGATTTTGCTGAAGGTACGTGTTGTGTGAGGTTATCTGTCATTTGCTCCGTACACAGATGTTAAGGTCGTGTTCCTCACTCACGTGACCGACGACTAGAAATGATTGACAACTCTCCAATGGCTTATTGATATTATTCGAACAGTTGTTCAAAGAAGCTCATACGCAGAATTGTTTGGGAAATTCCCTTTTACCTTGCAAAGAAAAAATAGAATTCTTGGTTTGTGCATGTCGGAAGTATTTTATTCCCTAATGTTTTCTTCGTTCAGCTCGGAAGATACTGATGACTGTACGTCACCATTCGTCTTCGACTGGTGGTGACACGGTCATCACGTCACTCGTATTTTCCTTCGCTGAACGAAGAAAATATATTTGGGAATAATATCGAAGTAAAGCACTGGTGTTTTTCTTACGAACATCTGTATTTAAAGCATTTAGTTATCATTACACTGTCTGTGTATACAATTAATTATTCAGTACACCAGAAGAAGGTTTAGTTTTGGCGCGAAAAGTTGTGTTGCAAGTTCATTAAAATATTGTGTACGGACTAAAACCCAGATTTGGTAGTGTGCTGGTATATTGTCGAGTGAAAACATTGTTGACCATAGAGTAAACGGGTTTTTGACGTTGTGGCCAACGTTTTGTTGGTCTGCGAAAGTGTTGACGAAATGTTTTCTGTTTCGCCCACCGGCTGTTAATTTTGTATTCCCTAGTAACAGAAAGAATCGGTAATGTGTTATGAATATCATACACGATAATCTTACCTATGAATATAGCTCTATAGAGGTGCAGCTAATTTGCAGTGAAAATGATTATGTAGACTGAAACTGCATTATTATAGAATGGGACTCTTCTAATTGCAGGAATATTGTAAGATGTAAATAAAATCTTAACTCCGTAATTCGAGTAAAAAATAACTGTAACAGGCAAGTCACAGCTCATTTCCCCACTAAACAACATTTTGTGGAAGTGTAGATATGACAAGAGGCGCTTGCAAAGCTTTAAAAGACGACATGGGGAGTGGTGTATTCTATACATAGCTATGGCTGTAGCAAGTTTAGATAATGTTGTCAACAGTGGGTTTCAGCCATCGTCGTCTGGTAAGTAAAGTTTTCTTGATCGTAGTCGTTTGCCCTGCAGAGTGATGTGATCGCCAGGGAAAGAAATGCAGGATAACTTTGTGGTCTAAGTAAATTAAAATTCTCAGTAATGTAACTTCCTCTCCTTGATAAAATACATAGTAAAATTTGTCGTCTTTGAAGTCTTCCCGCAAAAAAGGTGTTTCTCCTGGAAAGTAGCGTTGACGCGTAATATTGCTTGCATATGACCATTTTCAATTAGTGTTAGCTCCTTAAAAGCAAAATAATCTGGGACACATTTAGCTCAAGCCGTAATGGTTTTGGTATATTACTGGAATGCAAAAACTTATTGTACGTACACTCACCTATGCAAGTAAATACAGTTATAGTATGTTGAATCTGTAGTTCTGTTGAACCTTTTTTGTCATTTTTGTAATGGAAAATGTCTCTTTAAAACAGGCAGAGAGCACATAGTGTGGCCCTCTGATGTCGCGTGCAATACCTGTAGTACTACTAGTTAAAGTAAAATAAAATTTCGGCTACTCTCTTTTCCGTGCGACGTTGTAGCGAACTCGAAATATTTGAAAAAGAGGGACATATTGACGGATATCTATTGATATACCACAAGGAACTCTAAATAGTTCGTCCCCTGGGATGTACTTGTGTCCGTTTTCATCTTCGGATGATATTGGATGTGCTTCAAATACAATACCATTTGGAGACGATATCGACAGCGTCAATGTAATCTGCTCCACTTATCTGTGTCTTGTCCATGTGCGGTCACGTTTACCACGTCTTGTATTCTGCATAATGTTTACTGAGTCCTGTCAACTGGTATTTTCACTGGGAGAAATCTCTCAATCTGACAATACTTTTTGAAGTTGGATTTTTACTCTTCTGTATTGCAATGACTCAAAGTGGACAAAGAACATTATTAGTGGGGAATTTGAACATCTTACAGTGTTGTTCGGCTATATAGCGAAGAAATATACATTTCTTCAGGAGAAAAAATTGATTGACTGAGCAACAAAACATTTCTTGATTGGTATAAGTAAAATGTTAAAATGTTAAAATGAACATCCCAAATTATTTGCAATCGTGTTTTTAGGTGAGTATCAACATTCAACACGATTGGAACTAATTTGGGATAATTAGATGGTGAAGTGATGTCGGTTTAATCAGAGCTGCAAATGTAAGCTCATCTGCTTTTCTTTTTCAGTTATACTCTCGTCTTTATGAGTAATTTATAATATTTCAACATTCAACTGTATTGCACTTTACAATTTAGAGAAATTTTTAAAAATGAAGACCAAATGAACATCCCAAATTAGTTGCAATCGTGTTTTTAGGTGAGTTTCAACATAAAGAATCTAAGATTAGACACCGTAATATTTTATGATTACATTTATTTGGAGCTAACGATCGATTAACCGATAAAAAATATAGATTACCATTATAAACATGTGCCGAATCCCTTCGGTATTGCTTAAGTTAGTAAGCGCCTCAAAAGTGACAGACTCTAAATATGCCCATATATGGTCAAAGGGGCGTTCCTTGGTATTCAAAATGCCCATGTGAGGGCGCTTGTTTTTAAAAGCGGCCACCCGCTTAAAATCTGTGATTGGTAAGATTTTCTGTTTCCATGGTAACTGTGGCAAAATTGGAACAGGTGACAGTTTACATTTAAACTTTTGACAAAACTTTCCTTAATTAAAACTTTCGACTATTAAGGTAGTATGCACCTCGAAAGTGAAAGACTTAAACTTTTGCTCTAACTTTCCTCAAAGAATCTTTCAATCATTCTCTTTCAAAATCCAGAATAAAAATAGGGGGTCGCCGTGCAAATTTTGGTACTAGAGAAACAAATTACCCAAGATTTACCGATATTAGAAATTCAAAATGGCAGCCATCCCTGTGTAAACTCTATGGAGAAAAATACAAATTTTCGAATTTTTAAAAACGTAAGCCAGTGAAAAGTTTTCTTTCACCGAGAGCTTTAAAATGAACCCCCACATGTGGTATATCAGAACAGAATTGTAAAAGTTTGAGAGTCCGAAGATCTGTCCCCGAGGTGCGTTCTACCTTAAATTACCAAATCATAATAAAAATGGGAAGGGGGTTGGATTGGAATCACCGTGCAAAGGTTGGTACTCGCCAAACAAATCATATAACATTTACCGGTTTTTTGACATTCAAAACGGCTGCAACTTTCGATATTCAAAAAAAGGACCGAGGGACATTCTACCTTAATACCAACATAAAAAGTTTATATGTTATTAATTTTGCGTTATTTTGAGATCTTTAATCAACCGACTCAATCTTAGCAAGATCGAGTCGGGAATTCTGTGACAAAACTGATAACAATAATTGCTGTTCAAGGCATTTGTGTACAAGAGTCGAAGTAATCGTATAAAATATCATACAATGTCTTGTGATAATAAAAATTGTATAAATTCGTAAAGAGAAGGAAGATTGTAAATTTTGAACAAATAAGAATACATTAAATAACGTTTATGAGTAATTCATGATTGTAGAGATTCCAACATTTCACGAGCTTTAAGATAAATCTCTTATTTGTCGCTTATAAACGATATGATATTTTTGAATTTCTTGACTCGTATATGAGAGAGATTAACATGCATTCCCGTGAAAAGGACATTAACGGCTACCGACTCAGTCTTTTGACATCAAGGTTGTTGTTTATTTTACCACAATGAATCTGTACGATTCTTTTGACACAACATTCAAGGTTTTTGTAATGACTTTATGATTACCTGATATCAAGCACAATTTGCTAGTCAATGCATTACGTGACTCGGGTGCGTGAGTTGTCCCTCCTAAACTGAACCTGTGCGTAACCTTATTCGTACGAAATGCTTAAGCATCTCTGCGTTACGTTCTCTCTACTGTCGCAATTTTATCTTCTCTTTCATGTCGACTGTAACATAGCATACAGCCACGAGAGCTATAACTTCTTTGAAAAATGTAATCGTGTATAGAGTTGGTGCAAACGCCATTGCAACGGGTTTCCCTAGCTTAAACCTGTGTACGTGTAATCAATGACTCTGTGACACTTTGAACATTGAAACATCTTTAGTCTACATAAAACCTTTCAATGATACATTTGCATATAAACTGTTATCAGATAATAAGAAATATATTTTATAATACACTTTTGATGACAACATTGTCGCTTTGATTATTTTCAACTTTAATTCTTGAAATGAAATTATAAAAGATCCGTTAATGTCAGACTGCGATTTTATTTATAAAACCTGAATATTTCTCATCAATAGTTCTTCGAGATCAGATATGTTGGCCTTTCACCCATACTTATTGTGCAAGTGAGAATAATATACTCAAATAGTTGCTCGTGAATATTAATTATTGCTTGAGTTGACTCCTCACCGATGACAAATCATTATATTGCAGTGAGCGAGAAAGCATCGCTTAACGTTTCCCTTCAAATTGCTTATTGGAATAAACTCAACGGACAGCCCTTGTTCTTGTATTATCTGGTAAGTGACTTAAACCCTCTTCAATTACATATATAAGAGTAAGTGAGTTGATATACGCATGAGAAAATTGGCTGTAGAAGTTGACCACTCTATGTTGGATATAATAGAATTAAAATCACAATGCAATGTATTTGTTGTATATGGATTACCTTAAGAGACAAAACAGCTGGTTAGACGAGATAATATTAAAGGTGTTAATCATATGCCATAATGGCATACCTGTGAACCCTTTATGTTTAGTAGGCCGGCCGGTCGAAAGCTACTTTAGCCTATTAACACGAAAAGCATAAGAGTAAAATTTAAAACCACAAATCATGCTGTAATGATTTATAGAATTGTAAACGCAATAATATCCCTTCTGGCAAATATATGTAACTCATCACTGAAATCACAGTTATGATGGCGTCATATTGAAAGATCCCTAAACGACTGCTGCTTAAGCTGTCTACAAATGTAATAAAACTATCTGGAATTTAGTTAATACGTTTGTGCACAGCATACCAATTACGTAGATTACGGCAGTCATGTCATCGCACATCAAGTTTAAATAGCTATGTCATCTCTTGAATGTTGTTTACTCAAAATACAATTTCTGGCGAACCTGTTAAGTTGATTGATTTTGGTTTGAATTCATGCTTGCACGCAATAACTAAGTCTTTGAGATATTTTGGGAAAAAAATCTATGACTCTTTACCAGATTTAAGTATTGTAAATGGTAGAGCACTGTACTATGAAATAATGTAAGATGAACAACCTAAGACACACATCCACTGAGTGAAATCCTATAATACTTTGCATGGATTATTGCTTGAATTATAGCTGAATAGCGCATATACAAATGAATACAGTCAAAAATCCATCTGTTTTACTTAGCACACCTGTATTTGTGTGGAATCCTGTGAATTCACACGTATTATTCTATGATACAAGCAACAAAGTTAATGTGCATTTATCTGTATTATTGCCTTTTGATGCAGTGATCGAATCCTCCAGTGTCGCATTAAGTTGCCATTTGCTTCGAAACAGAAGTATTTAAACGTTTGCTCAATCCCTACTTATACAGCTCATATAATAAGAAAGACGGTGAATCTTTTTACTACAAGAGCTTTAAAGTGAGCTGTCACAAGTAGTACCTAAGAAAATAGTTGTACAAATTTTAGATTCCGAATGACTTTCCCCGAGGTTCATTCTACCTTACATGTATACGACATCGCTAAGTTCATCATCGATAGTATGCGGTAAAGTAGTCGCGTGTCTGTGTACTGGCCCTTGACTGCCAAGTTTAATGTACTTGCTAACGTACTGCATGGTGAGAACACGAAGCACCTGCCAAAGAAATGCATATTATGTACTTGTTAGAAACCGTATTACTATAAGTTGCAGTGGTCAAGAAAGTCACACACGTGGCGATAGTGATGATGTGAACGAAGAGGAATATCACAACTCACATCTTTATAAGGCAGTTCACTATTGTTTTCGCCATGTCCGTGGTGGCACAACTCCGCAACTCCAACATTCTGAAGAGAAAAAACCAATTTTCCGTTATTTTGATTATAGCGAGTTGATACCACGAAATCAGTTGAAATAGTGATGTGCTTTTGAGATATGTGATAAGATCTCAGTTTTACAATGCTTGCAGGACGATACCGTGTGTTGTGAAAAAAATAAAAACAACATACCTCTGGACTTGTGCTGTTCGATTTGCAGAACATCGATTTGAAAATTTTCGTTATAAAGTTGCGAGTTGGGATCAAGTTGAATGGAGGTGGCAAGATGGGTCCTCTGATGAAGTCCATCCATAGTGTTGTACGACAGAAAGTCCATTCGATGTCAATGTTTTCCTACAAAAAAAACATCATTAGCTCATAGTGAGTTGAGTGCTTCGGTACATTATGTCAAATGCAGAGTGGGTAAATATTTTATGCAAAGTAATATCCTAAATACGGGATTTTTTTTGTTCGAAACGTCAATTTTCTATTAATATTTTTGTAACAAAAACTGGTTTGCTGTTTTCCTTGTATATCTAAGAAACGTTGTATGGACACATTTCCACATTGAGACCTATTTAAATTATGTGACACCGAGATAGCTTCAATTCGCCTTGTTTGTCGTCTGTATACATCGACATCATGACGGGGTAGCAGTAACACCCGAACAATTAGAGTGAGATAGGCATGCGATGATTGAGGAGGGTGCAAATATATTTCTGATGTTTGACATTGAAAATGGCTGACATCCCAGGCTGTCTTAACTCTATTGGGAGAAAATTCGATTTTCGACAAAGTAAGACAGTGACATGATTCTTTCTTCAGGACATTTAAAAGGAACCCTACCCTCGATGGTAGGTCAGAAAGTATTTAAAAAAATAACGCACCCGTGTCTCTCTCTCCGAGACGTATTCTACATCAATACAGCAGGAGATAAGACATATGTGAAGCAATCGTATCATTCAAATATGTAAGTGTGAGAAAAATGTTTTTTTTTCAGCGATAAATTATTTTTAAAACAGTAAATTTTAATTAAACACTCGCGTTTTATTTCAAATTATTCGACACTTTCAGACAACAACGACCTGGAAAATAAGATATTTTGTCCTTCTGTAAATTTTTAATGTCGACCTTGTGGAAGATCGGCCTTATTGGCCGAAAATGTTATCGACAGTAAATAAAGTTAAATAAATAAATAAATAAATAAATAAATATTTGGGGATTAACCATAGCCTGAAAGATGTAATCAAAAAAGTAATATTTTATGACGTCACATCAAGGTGATAAGAGGTTATATTCTTCCAGAGTGTTCAAGCTCCTATTTGAATTAATGATTAGTTATATTGGAACCTTTTTTCAATGAATGTTTGTATAAGAGCAGTAGAATGTATTTCCTAGTGGAGGCCTTACAGGCTTCAGAGGAGTTTTACCAAATTTCAGTCAAGATTCTAAAGGTTGAAGGGATTAACTGTCAGATAATGAGGAGAGAAACTATGGATCGGTGCTTTTTGTTACTTTCGATCAATATGAGAATATTTAATATTTCACCCCACACAGTGTCTCTGTTATTCACCAAGACAACTTGCCTCGGTGTCTCACAAATTACACTACTTGGTATCGAAATATCCCATGATATCAAACATTGTGTTAGATCACAAGTATGTTAACTTCAAAGACATACCTTTATTTTCGTGTAGGTTTCAGACATCATAGCGATGCAGAGGTTAAACAGTATGATAATTATGAAGAAGCAAAACATTCCGTATAGTATATTACCGGTTATGGAGATAGCCCAAACGTTGAGATGTTCGAATTGCTCTTCAGAGGTTTCATTGACGCCAGTGTTTATCGGAGAGACAGATAACTCATCATGATAATTTGAGCCGGAGACAGACCATATTAAATTCTGTATAGCCCTATACCAACTAAATCAAAGGTAAAGTTAACAACATGTTAACAATGCTAACAACATTGTTTTGATTCTGTTGAGTATCTATAAAAATATGTGATGATTTCAAAATGCACGAAGCCACTTTACTGCTTTTCAAAGGTATTTGATGGTACCTCGCTCACCGAAATGGAGATTAAGATACGAGATAATCTATTTCATTTATAAATAGCGAAAACGTGAAAAAAGAAAATTGCTCATCAATTGTCAAATGAGCAGCTTGATGAAGAAAACACAAAGGAAGATATGCGATCACAGACTGATTAATATCGCATTTATATAATGATGCGAACATGTCTTTTTGTGTATTCATCAATAGATGCATTCTTTACAATGACACTGTATTTAAAATATTGACGCTATCGTTTCTTTGGGTGTGTTTTGAAATGTAAAGGCAGTTTCTACTGCAAACCTACCTATCCCAGCTCTCTGATGCCTCGATACGTTGCAATCGCTTTACGCCATCATAATTGTAAAAAATACCAACCGCAAAAACAATGACCACAAACATGAACAAGCAACAAAAGTTCAAAACGTCTGACGACATCCGAATAAAGATCAATAGTATAGAGCCAATCTTCTTAAAAAAATAAAGATACTGAAGAGTTCGTAAATTAATAAATACAACAGTAACTACTACTAATCTTGTAAAAATTATCAATAAAGTAGACAATGTACGAAAGCCTAAAGGCGACAGCGGCAGCTGGGTAAAAATATACAAGAAATGAGCGAAAACGAAGGTTGTAAAGTTGCAAATATCAATTACATTCCAGCCGTCCCGAATGTACTTGCTGAAACCAAAGGCTATGGCTTGCTGCAGTTCATATACTAAGAAGCTTGATGCTTGCAAAAATGAGAGATAAGGGTTTATATGCCAGAGCATAATCCATAAGAAGAAAAAATTCGAGAACAAATATGAGATAAATCTAGTCTTTGGTGACATGATGAATTGTGTATGAGGCCATGCAATATGCAAAAGTGCAAGGAGGGGATGTAACAATCCACAGACAACCACTGCAAATACGGCGTAGAGGATATTCCACCAAAATCCTGGGTATTCTGACCACTTAGGTTGGCCATGTAACCATGCTGACCGCATGATTTCTTGAATGTGAGAATGACTGATAAACTGTCGGAGAAAGTACAAGCGTACGTAGGTAAGTGAAAAAAACAAAATAATTCTTTGTCTTTCATATCGATTAATAACGCTGAACTGTAAAGTTTAATATAAGTAACCACAAAAATTGACAAAGCAACTTTCGCAGTTTGTGAAAGGAATGGTATAAGGGCATTTCTCTAGCCCCTTCAACTTGTATAAACATACGTCTGTCTTGACATTAAATTTGTTATATATACCTTCTTTTGATTTTTATCGATAGCCTCATTCACAGTTTTCCAACGACCATTACTCAACGAGGACAAATTAGAGTCACTTGCACCGTGTAGTACGGTCCGTAGTGTTGCCGAGTCCTCGCACATTTCCAATAATTCAACAGTGAAATCTTCCAGTTTCATGTAAATGTTCGACAAATGTACCTGTAAATTAAAAGAAACGCACACATGTAAAATATGTATCAGAGTATGAAACTAAACGGTTTATTTTTCTAGGGGTACCAGTCTTCTACTACCTGGCAGTGAGGACCATAGCGCAAATTTATAACCCTAAGGGAGATCACACGTTACCATAAATATATTGCTATCCCAGAGGCTATAGGCCGAGGGGTGCAGCGACGTGTTTCTAATAACGCGAGGCCACGAGGGGTAATAAATGGTGTTAAAGACCGAAAGAAGACGAGGTTATACGATTTTATAAATCACCACATAATTATGCTTTTAAATGTTATTGCTTTGGCTGTGTTCAGATATATAGGCACTGCAACAGCATAGTTTTAGGAGCTTACAGGGTGATTCCAAATATAGATAGCAGTAGTACCCGCAGAAGTGCATATTATTTTTAACATAAAGAAGCAAAACATATCTTTAGCATACTGTCTAGGTTACACGTGAATGATTGTTACCAATGAACTCTTCATGTTCAATTGCTGCTTGAATAGAAAATCTTACTGTTCTAGTCAGGGGTTTGATGCACATTCCCGCTCTAAACACTCGCCATTGTTTTTAACTAAACATTTGAAAAGTTAAATCATAGTTTGCGCTTCATTCTACCGCCTATATACGCTTGTTTGGCGAAATTTATTCCATGTTTCTACGGGAAACTGAAGTGTCGCTGAGGTATATGAACGAGTTCATCTTCGGCCATGAGCTGTTTCATTGGTTGATTCATATTCTCCTCTGTAGCATAGAGAAACTTAATTAGAATCTCTGTACGAAGAAACCCCTACAGTATAGTTATAAACCTATGAACCTCCTGTGTAAAGATTCCAAGATTTTAATGGCAATTAATGGCAATTCACGTGTTGGTGTATCTTAAGGGTGTGATCATTACAATTATGTGACTGAATCAAAAGGAATGTAATCACCCTTATCAGATGGAAGCAAAGCTGTGTAACCACACGTGTGATGTTGGACAATTGCAAGGGCCTAGCCAAGACCAGTTGGTTTGAACTTGAAGATATCAAAAGACAGACCAAACTTTTAAGACAAGGACCTCTAAGAACGGAACAGCATTGCCACACAAGGATACCCCAAGGGATAAGCCAGCCTTACCAGACGGGGTCATAAAGGGAAGGACAAACCTTGCCAGATTGGAGCCCTCTAGGGGAGGGCCAACCTCATCTAAATGGGAGAACCAAAGCATGATCCTACATCAACAGACAAGGAGCACTAATGTTCCGAGTCAAAATTTGCGAGGGGTTACCTAAGGCGAGATTATTTTTCAGGGGCACAGAGAGAAATGATTTGATTTTTAAAATTTGGGATCTCAAAGTACAGAGTTTAACCCATACACTGGTTTATACCATACAATGCCATACCTATACTCTATTGCCAATATGAGAAGTGAGCTTTTTGCATAAGTTCATAATCACATTAAATATTGATAGAGACTCGAAATGGTCACGTTTAGTCACCTTCAACGACATCCTTCTCCAAAATAAAGAGTGCCTCCACGTCATGGAATGTCCCACGATCACTTGGGTAGGCGTTCCATACATGAGAAATGACGGGGCATGCGAGCGTTCACGTTATTAACAGAATGATTTTAGTGCTCCATCATTCAGGCGATATTTCCACATTTAAATTTGTGTTGCAATCTCGAAAGATATCATAGAGACTTGCAAAGGTAAAGAAAGGTTGATTGTACAGGAAGGCGACGGATTTAGAAATCTATGTAGGAAAAATTGGACATTTTCTGATCCGTCTACGCATTTCATTGATAAACTGCCACGTGTCACTGGCATTTAAAGTATGTCTTGTTGAACTCTTTGTTGCAGTTGGGAATATAGAACGAACCTCTGGTGTAGTTCACCTAAACTCAGCATCACAGACTCAATTTCAAAGGAAAATATTTCTGCCCTGGATGTCAACTTAGATGCAATTAGACAAAAAAGAAATTTAAGACAAATTTTAGGTTCCTTCAATTAAGAGTCGACAACTTAGAAGAATATCTACCTGTTTTAAAGGCACAGTTACGTGAAGAATCTTAAAGAATAACAGATCTTGAAAAACCAAAATGCTTGTACGACCTTTGGACGATGTTCTGTAAGCTGCGGCAACTTAATGGTTCCAATAGGCGATTTCAATGCAAGAGTTACCAATCTGGATTATTTTATTGTCGGTGACACGACCAAGTATGATACTATATTGTAGATTGTTTCAGACACAATCTGTACATTCTCTCCTTCTGGGGACTCAGTTGTAACGCCAACAGGGAAAATAAGTGCAGTACTGTATAAGAAAAGTATGGTATGGTATGGATATTTATTATAGTGACATTTGCACTCGCAGCTCTCCGCTGCAACTGAGACAAAATACAAAATGCAACACTGTAAAAATACAATACGTGCAACCAGCCCACACGGGCTTACAGGTCACTTCAAAGCAGTAAAGTACAATAAATTAGCACTGGTGATACAAAAAAGTTTTCCTGACGGTATAAGCTGCTTCAACAAAGCGTGCTAAACGGTCTACAACAATTTGTAAATAAGAATTTTAACTTTTCAGGGTCTGATAAGTCACTGAAGTTTGCTAATTTTCCTATAATTTTGTCATATAATATTCTACGATGATAGTCATATGCCTTACAGTAAAACAGAAAATGCGTTTCCGTTTCTGGCGTACGCAAATCACAAAATTCACAAATTCTATCTTCTACGTCTAGGTCTTCAAATCTACCCGTTTCAATACGCAAGGAAAGGGTACCTGATCTCAACTGAGCAATGAGAGACCTCTGGCTCCGACATAAATTTACCTTTAGGTACTCTTCAGGGCCATAGGTCTCTTTAAAAGTTACGTACGTACGTAGCTTGGGTTTGCTCTGTACAGAGCTAGCCCATTCCCATTTAGTGTGATTATATAATAGGTCCTTTACCATAGACAGATTACATGATACGACAGAATCAATTATGTCAGCCCTTCCTAATTCATTGAAAACATCATAAACCTCTGAGGACCAGTTATTATTATTAGTGTTAAGATCCCAAATGAAAACTTTCTTCGTGAGCCTGT
>LD342691.1:226587-248838 GCA_001465055.1 Ptychodera flava
AAATTTTCATTATACAGTTGCGAGTTGGGATCAAGTTGAATGGAGGTGGCAAGATAGGTCCTCTGATGAAGTCCATCCATAGTGTTGTACGACAGAAAGTCCATTCGATGTCAATATTTTCCTGCAAAAAATCATCAATAGCTAGTGAGCTGTTTGCTTCGGGTACATGATGTCAAATGCAAAGTGGGTAAATATTTTATGCAAGGTAACATCCTCAATTTCGGGATTTTGATGTCAGAAACTTCAAATTTCTATTAATATTTTGTAACAAAAATTGGTTTGCTGTTTTTCTTGTATTTCCCAGAAACGTTGTATGAGCACATTTCCACATTGAGACCAAATCAAAATTATGTAACACAATGGCCGCTTCAATTCGCCTAGTTTGTCGTCTGTGTTACATCGACATCATGACGGGGTAGCACTAACACCAAAACAATTGGAGTAAGATAGGAATGCGATGATTGAGGAGGGTGGAAATATGTTTCTAATGTTTGACATTGAAGATTGCTGTCATCCCAGGCTATCTTAACTCTATCGGGAAAAAATATTCGATTTACGACAAAGTAAGACAGTGACATGATCTTTCTTCAAGACATTTAAAAGAAACCCTACCCTCGATGGTAGATCAGAAAAGTATTTAAAAAAATAACGCACCCGTGTCTCTCTCCGGGACGTATTTTACATCAATACAGCAGAAGGTAATATATATGTGAAGCAACCATATCATTTAAATATGTAAGTATGAGAAAAATCTGTGTTCAGCAGTAAGTTATTTATAAAACTGTAAATTGTAATTAAACACTCGCGTTTTATTTCACATTATTCGACACTTTCAGACAACAACGACCTGGAAAATAGGATGTAAACAAAAATAGTAATATTTATTTGTGAAATCACCTCAAGGTAATTAGAGGGGAAACAAGATATGTTATATTCTTTCAAGGTTTTCAATCTCCTATTTAAAATTAATTATTTAATAACATTGAAATTTTTTTTCAAGCAATGATCAAATAAGAGCAGTAGAATGTAATTCCTAGTCAGGCCTCATATCCCAAATGGCAGTCAAATATGTAAAGGTTGAAGGGCTTTACTGTCAGACAAAAACTATGAATCGGTGCTTTTTTGTTATTTTGGATCAATTTGAGAATATTTAATACTTCACCTATCACAGGGTCTCTGTCGTTCAGCAAGATAGCTTGCCTAAGTGTCTAACAAACTACACAAATCAATTTGAATTACATTTGGTAAACGAAATATTTCACGATATCAAACATTGTGTTAGTTCACAAGTATAATAAAATACATACCTTAATTTTCGTGTAGGTTTCAGACATCATAGCGATGCCGAGGTTTAACAGTATGGTAATTATGAAGAAGCAAAACATTCCATACAATATATTACCAGTAATAGAGATAGCCCAAACGTTGAGTTTTTTCAATTCCTCTCCAGAGGTTTCATTTACACCAGTGTTTATCAGAGAAACATTTAATTCATCATGGTAATTAGAGCCGTAGAGAGACCACATCAGATTCAGTATAGCCTTATACCATCTGAAGTCAAAAGTAAAGTTAACAACATGAGACATTTAACATTGTTTTGGATTTTATCAGGATTTATACAATATCTGATGATTTCAAAATGCACGAAACCAATTTTCTGATGTACAAACAAATAGCACCTATGTGACCATTTATTGTTGTATTGTTTCCCTTTACATTGCATCTTATCAAGTTTTTGTTTTACACCTTTATCCGTTTGCGTTGTTTAAGCATGCAAAAATAAACCCTATTCCTTCCTAACGGAGCAACCCTGCTTTTCAAAAAGATATTATGGTACCTCGCACACCAAAATGGAGATTCAGATACCAGAAAATCTACTTCATTAATAGCGAAAACTTGAAAAAGACAATTACTCATCAATTGTCAAATGAGCGTTTGATGAAGAAAATAGATACGCGGGAAGACTGGTAATCAGAGTCTGGTTAAATACGCATTTAAAGCATGTTGGGAATATGTCCAGTTGATACATGCTTCACCAATCAATGCATTCTTACACCCTTACACTGCATTTAAAATATTGACGTTATCATATCTTTCGGTGTGTTTGAAATATAAAGGTAGTTGCTATTGGAAACCTACCTATTCCAGCTCTCTGATGCCTCGAAACGCGGTAATTGCTTTACGCTATCATAATTGTGCAAAATACCAATCGCATGAATAATGACCACAAGCATAAACAAGCAAAAATAGTTAAAAATGTCTGACGACATCTGAATAAAGATAACTAGTATGGAGCCAACATTCTTAAGAAGGTAAAGATATTGAAGAGTTCTCAAATTAATAAATACCAGAGTAACTACTCCTAATCTTGAAAAAATTATCAATAAAACAGACAATGTATGAAAGCTTAAAGCCGACAGTGGCAGCTGGGATAAAGAATACACGAAATGAGAGAGAGCCAAGCTTGTAAAATTGCAAATGTCAATTACATTCCAAACGTCCCGTATGTACTTGCTGAAACCAATTTCCATGGCTTGCTGCAGTTCATATACTAAGAAGCTTAATGCTTGCAAAAAGGATAGAAAGGGGGTTCTATGCACTAGCATGATGTATAGTAATGCAAAATACGAGAACAAATATGAGATAAATCTAGTCTTTGGTGACATGATGAATGGTGTATGAGGCCATGCTATGTGCAAAAGTGCAAGGAGGGGATGTAACAATCCACAGACAACCACTGCAAATACGGCGTAGAGGATATTCCACCAAAATCCTTGATATTCTGACCACTTAGGTTGGCCATTTAACCATGCCGACCGTAGGATTTCCTGAGTGTGAGAATGACTAATAAACTGTAGGAGAAAGTACAGGCGTACACAGGTAAATGAAAAAACAACAACAACAAATGAACACTCTGTCTTTCATATCGGTTAATAAGGCTGAATTATAAACTTTAATACAATTATCCTAAAATTGATTAAGCAACTTTCGCAGTTTAGGGTATGGAAAGTTTTTGTTAAACGAATGGTATAAGGGCAATTCTCTAGCCCCTTCAACTTGTATAAACCTACGTTTGTCTTGATATAAATGTGCTATATATACCTTCTTTTGATTTTTAGCGATAGCCTCATTCACAGTTTTCCAACGACCATTCTTCAATGGTTCACCGTGAAGTACGGTCTGTACTGTTGCTGAGTCCTCGCACATTTCCAATAATTCAACAGTGAAATCTTCAATTTTCATGAAAATATTCGACAAATCTACCTGCTAATTAAAAGAAACACACACCTGTAATATGTGTAACAGTGTATAACACTGAACTGTTTTTTTCCTAGGGGTACCAGTCTTCTCCTATTACCTGGCAGTGAGGACCATAGCGACAGTTTATAACCCTGAGGGAGATCATACGTTACCATAAATATATTCCCATCCCAGAGGCCACAGACCGAAAGGTGAAGCGACGTGTTTCTGATAACGCAAGGCCACGAGGGGTAATAAATTGGTGTTATAGCCTGTATAGAGAAGAGGCTATATATTATATAACACACCACATAATTATGATTTTTAATGTTTTTGTTTTGACTGTGTTCAGAGATATAGGCACTGCAACAGCATAGTTTGAGAAGCTTACTGGGTGATTTCAAATAGAGATAGCAGTAATACCCGCAGAAATGCATATTTTTGTTCAACATAAAGAAAGAAGAAAATGGACCACATAACACCAGAACTACAAAATTTACATTGGTTTCCAGTCCAGAAACGAATTGATTTTAAAATTCTTTGTTTCACTTACAAAATCATTACAGGCCAAGCCCCCCACTATCTAGAAGAAATGCTTACAGTACGTCATACTGGTCGTACACTTAGGTCCCAGTCTAGTGGTGTGATCATTTTGCATCAGCCTGTTTGCTACACGGCCACAGAGCCTTTTCTGTATGTGCTCTCCATTTGTGGATTGCTTTACCATTTGCGATAGGGCTTGCTAATTTTTATGACAATTTTAGAAGTCAGTTAAAAACTTATCTTTTTAGATCATTTTATTCCTGGACTTTTTTTGATTTTATCTCTTTGAGTTTTATTGGTGTTTTCTCGCAATTTTTATTTATAATATACCTCTTTATTAGTTTTGTGTAAAGCGCATTGAGATTTTTAAAATGTAATGCGCTCTATAAGAAATAATAATAATAATAATAATAATAATAATAACAGTTCATTGAAGCTGTGGGAATTTTGAAAAAGAGGTGTTGTTTATTTTAATTTTGTCATTAGGGGTCACTTGCCGTACGTGCAGCACCGAATTATGCATCATACTGTATGGAGAAAGGGGTGATATCATTAAGCCAAGGGGTTTACGGTAATGCTTGTCGGAAAAGTGACACTAAGCAGTTTTTAAGCGATACCAGCAGGTATTGACGCGATGCGAATCCCAGGGTCTGGACGTTCTTGCAAGCGAATGGTCGGATTTCAGCCTGATCCGGGTACTTTATAGAAATGCACACATCCGTTAATCAAAAAAATGACAAGTACCAAAGCCAAATAAAATGAAAAATGAAAAATAAAAACATACCGCGTATACTATAGGTCTACCAGCTAGTATATATTCTCCCTGCCCAGTTAGATAGGTTAGATAGGTGGGTTTTTTTACGCCACCACCCTTATGAATATTCATATCTTGCAAAAACCGACAGTCGCTGTGTCTGGCAGCGCGTGCTCACGTGCACAGCGTAGCCTTCGAATGCAGGCCCACTGTAGGCGCGCACAAAACAAGGCACAGCGCTAGCGACTGTGGAGAAAGAGTCTATGCCAGTGCAGCTGTCAGTATGAACATGCGCAATTATCTCCGTGCGCGTGAACGTTCAGTCTGGAACTTCTTCGTCTCGTGCGTGTCGTTGAGCTTTTAAAATGATGTGCAAGTTGACAGAAACTGGAATTACTGCAGAGAATACTTTTCAGGAAAACATATGTGAGTCTCTAAGGTAACAAGTAGGACGTTTAAGAAATCCTTTCAGAAAGTTCACGCCGCCTGTGGCCATTTTTTGGAGTATAACCTGGAGCGTTTACTGTATTTCTACTGTACATATTGCCGAATATGCGATGGAATTTTGCATTTCACGTCGTTCAATCATTCAGATGGAAACGCCGCCCTTCTCCAAACTTTAAAAAAAAGCAGGGTGACACACTTTGGAATGCTCACTCTTGTATAACAATGACGTAATTTAATGAGAAGACATTTGAATTCGAGCACGGCTACAGTTTTTGATTCGAGAACTCTCATCATGGCCGATTCACTGAAACAGCAATCGAGACGGTGAGTCAAACTTTTTCCTATGGATAATGTCCATGTAACACTTGTGCAAAAATACGCGAATCCACAGGCCTTTGGCGAATCAATAAATGCGTTTTTTCAACATGCTGACAGGTGGAAGGATCAATTACTTTTGGTCGCATTGTCAATGGTTTGATATGACTATAGCCTTACAATAATACTGGCTATTCCATTGTGCTATAGGCCCAAGGTATATACACATATGTAGAGAATTTTATAGAAACTATTCCATAGCAATTTACATTTCTTTATCAGTTTTTGCGGTTTTGCAGTTTCCTGTTTTTGTTAGCCGATTAGCTGGCACACGCCAAAACGACTAGTCTTTGTGGTTTTCTATAAGTGAGTTGGCACACGCCAAAACAATAAGTCTATTGCGCTCGTATTTCTCAGGACACTTTTAGTCTCACTGTTTACCTCCGGTTGGTTAGCAACCGCAGTTTAATTGACAGCCGAATCTTTATATTTAGGGTAAATTGTTGCAATAAGTGTTTCCTATGACGTTCGCACAAGTGAGAAATAGGGCAAAATTCATTGACAGTTGGTGTTAGTTTAATTTTATTTACAAGTAGGGCTGTATTAAACACGAAACATTTAACTTGTAATATTTCTCCCTTCTCTTGGCCTGATGGGTTAAAAAAAGTGTTTAAATGTATACAGGCACCATGTTCAAATTTAGCCCTTGCTACCATGGAAAGGGGAGATCTAGCTAATTATAGACTTTATGGGGTCACGCCAGGTCATACAATAATGCACCACTTCATAGTCATAACTTTGCTTTAGTTAAACTATCAGAAATAATTTCTCTTCATTATTCTTCCTAGAATGAAGAAAAGAAATCAAAATAAATTATTTATAATACGTCGTTAATTATAATCCATAAAATAAATAAGTTCCAGTGAATCACGCTTTAAATATAAAAACTGCGCTACTGTTACTGCTTGTGATAAATGGTACATTGGGTGCTAAGGGGAATTGGGTTCATAAAATTAATTTGAGATACTAGTAGAATTAATTGTAATATATATAGCCCATAAAATTAATTTGAAGGCATAAACTTTATTCAATGAATGCATAATAAGTTAGTTCTATTCTATATAACACTTATTTGGAATGACCGCATGAAACAAAATTGAAAATGCTTATAAAATTATTTCTGGTATGTATAAATTTAATTCTAACACACTAAAATAAACGGAAAACATAATTTTGACCAAAATGGCCCCAATTTACGTTATCTTTATTATTTTCCTAGCTTGATGCAAAGAAATTACAATTATTATTATTATAAAACAAATGTTAAAAGTTGTTACTTAGAAATCAATAAAATCAATAGAAACTGAATTACGTTTTAAATAAAAAATCTGTGGTTACCAAAATGGTTACCATGGCAACATAAGACAAAAATGAACATGGAGTTCATGCTCTTATAAATACACTTAGGAGAGCATTTGCATAGTAACTGGGATTACTTTTAATATAATTTGTAAAAAAAATGAAATTTTAAAATGCAAATAGGTTACTATGGAAACACAGGGCAGTAAAAATGGATATCATATTTTGTCTTTCTAAGCCAAAATGACCCTTTGGTATAATATTCTGTGGATTACTGGATTTTTACACTAGGTATTTGTTCTTTCTAACCCAAAATATCCCTTTGATATAACATATTCTGTTGATCACTGGATATTAGGTGGAATGTTTGAAAAACTTGTGATTTTTACTCCTGAATGGTTGCCATGGTAATATATCACATTAAAAATGAGTGTGATTTTTTTGGTGTGCTAACCAGAAAAACCCTTATGATCAATTTTTTACATCAATCAATAGTTCTTTCATAGGAATTAGGAAAAAAATAACATTTTCAATCCCAAAATAGTTACCATGGCAACATCAAACATTAAAAGAAGTCTGGTTTTTGGGTTCTCTGACCCGAACTCCCCCACTAGATAATTTTCATATCAATCAAAGTAACTTTTCATGGGATATTAGAAAAACTGAAAATTTCAACCTCTAAAATGGTTACCATGGAAACATTGGGCAATGAAATCGATATCATATTTGGACTTATCGACCCAAAATACCTTTATGGTGTAATTTTCAAGGAAATTGAGCCTATTATTATTCGCTTTATTATTTCTATATAATACTTATATTAATTATTACTATTACAAGTTTAGAGGCTTTAAGTATTATATAGCAATCTAATAACAATTCATTGAAGCTGTGGGAATTCTGAAAAAACGGTGCTGTTTAATTTAATTTTGTCAATAGGGGTTCTAATTGTCGTACGTATATTCTCTCCGCCCAGTTAGATAGGTGTTTCTTTTGACATCACTACCCTTATGAATGTTCATATACTTGCAAAAACCAACAGTCATTTTGTCTGGCAGCGCGTGCTCACAGCTGCTGAGCTGCACAGCATAGCCTTCGATTGCAGGCCCATCATGGCAGTCTTGGGCTCCCACAAAGAAGGCACAAGTCTATGCCAGTGGAGTGTTAAATGTATCTTCAGCGTGGTATTTGTAGTTGTGACGAAAACCATTAACACTCTCCCTGTGCTGAAGTTGTTGGGTTTTATTTTGTTCATGTGCATTTACTGTAAGCAATCGAGGAAGTTTTGGGATGGAAATAGAGCAAAGCATGAGTTTTTCCTCAAAATCTGTGCTGCAAATATAACTTCACACATGCACACTCGTTTGCCGTTGTAGTCTGCCAATATGAGCATGCGCAATTGAGTCTACTTGCGCATGAATGTGTCATCTGTACACTACGTCTCATGCTATAATCATGTCATTGAGCTTTGCATGTCGACAGAAACTGGAATTACTGCAGAGAATACTTTTCCGGACATCACATGTGAGTCTCTAAGGCAACAAGTAGGACGTTTAGGAAACCCTTCCAGAAAGTTCACGCCGCCTGTGGCCTTTTTGTGGAGTATAAGCTTATATGTACCTGGAGCGTATACAGTATTTATACTGTACATATTGCCGGATTGTATTCGTTCAATCGTTCAAATGTAAATACCCCCTTCTCCAAACTTTGAAAAATTAGGGTGACAGACTTTAGAATGCTAACTCTTGTATAACAATGATGTAATTTAATGAGAAGACATTTGTATTTGAGCATGGCAACAGTTTTTGATTTGAGAACTCTCATCATGTCGGATTCACTGAAACAGTGAGTATTCAACAAATTTTTCCTATGTCCATGTAGCACTTGTGCAAAAATAAGCGAATCAACAGGCCTTTGGTGAATCAATAAATGCGTTTTTCACCAAGCTGAAAGGTTGAAAGATGCGTCCGTCACTTTGGGACGAGCCAATCAGTGGTAACGCCTATAGTAATGACAGGAAGTGCTTTTGGTGGACCTTCTCGTGCGGAGCCTGGTGAGTTGAATAGTAGCGGGTTGGGTTTCAATAAACAACCAGAGGTTGGTTCGGTTACAGCAACTGAAGAGCAGTAGGGGTCGCGAGGTCAGTTAGTTCTCAGGGAATGGATTGGTTGCCATTGGCAACACAGCCAATATTTTCATCAGTATCTGCAAGTACTATGGTAACAACAGTCTCTTGTCCTACCCCTATTGTTACAACTGATGAGGGTTCTGTTGCCTTTCAAATGTCACAGTCAAGACCAAATTACACAGCTCTGAATGTATCAAATACGGGTACAGGGAAATTTTGTTTTGTGAAGCCAGAAACCTATGATGGTAGTGTTGATTTCTTTGAGTTCCAAACTCACTTTGACATTTGTGCAGATCTCAGTGGTTGGTCGCCAGAACAGAAATGTAATGTTCTTATGTCTCGTCTTCGAGACAGGGCTTTGCGTTTTGTTACACACGGTTGCGGCAATGTGAAAACTCAGTCAGCGGTTTGGCAGCACACACATGCAAGATGTATATACGCTTTCAGCAAAAACCATTGTACGTTGTAAGAACCAGCCTTTGCGTGAGTTGGCACAACAGGTCCTCGAAATAATAATAAAAGTTTACCCTGGTATGACAGGCTCAATTTTTGAAAGATTGTGTATTGAAGCATTTTTCGAAGCAATTCCCGATATGTCTTTGCAGAGAAAGATTCATGATGCTGGAGGGTTGCCCAATGCTACTTCGGAAAGTGTCCTCAAGGCTGTCTTGTTAAAGGAAAATTTTCAGGCTTTACAGAGGCATAGTAGGTCAAAGGGTAAAGTGTCACAGGCAACTGATGATGACAAAGGTCAGTCTACTGAAAAACAAAATGATGTACAGGAGATGTTTTCGAAGGTCATGAAACGACTAGACAAGTTAGAAAATGGTAAATCTAGGAAAGAGGCAAAAGTTGATAGAAAAGAAAACCTCTGCTGGCTTTGTAATAGCCCTGATCATTTGAAAAGGGACTGTCCGGATTTTCAACCTAAACAAAAAGGAAAGACTATGAATAAGCAGTTAATCACAAGCGGGCTGTTTGGGCCGACCGTCGAAGAGTCCCAGTGAGACAACCTGGAAATATATAATCCCAGGTAGGGTCGAAGTTCAATAACAAGGGCAAAGGTCAAATTGGTTTGAACATTGTTATGGCAAACGACAAAGGCAATGGCTCTGTAACGCCCATGCCTTGTAGTTCTGAAACTAGTGATATGAATAAAACTAAGCAAGTTGGTAACAGAAGTAGGGATTCCGTCAGTAGTATGATGCTTGATGTGAAATTTCAAGGTGTGTCAGAGAAAATGCTTGTTGACACTGGGTGTACACATACATTGATATCGCTTGACTTTTATAACACTATCCCAGACAACGTGCGTCCCGATTTGTCTGAAACTGGTCATCATTTGGTTCAGGCAGATGGATCTCAGCTTGATATAGCAGGCAGTATTACAGTGCAAATTGAAATTGGTTCCAGAAAAATTGACACTTCTGTTCTTGTTTGGAATGATCTTAATGGGTCAGCAGGTATTCTTGGTATCGATGTATTGAGTCAGTTTGACTGTAAACTAAATTTGCAGAACGGTACAGTGATTGTTGGCAATAAAGTTTTGAAAACCAACCCTGAAAGTTTGAAACCATTATGTTGTAGGCTACAGGCTGTCTCTCATGAAATTATTCCAGCAGGACATGAGTCCATTATACCAGCTAGAAAAGACAAAACAACCAAGAAAAGGTCAACTGGGCCATGACAGTTTCAAGGGTCAAGGGTCACAAACATCTCATTGTAAGCAAACTGCAGCAAGTACTCTACCCTTGTCTGAGTTAATTGCTAAAGTGGAGCCTACTAGTACAAACGATAGTTTCCTTGTAGGAATGGGGACAGCATCTGCTCTGGTGATGCCAGGTCAAAGGTTATTACCTGTTAGAGTTATAAATTTAGGGACAAAGGACATAGAAGTCAAGCACGGTCAGGTTGTAGGTTTATACAAACTAGAGAGATCGGTGGATTGTAATGTCAGTACACAATTTGATGGTACTGCAGTTGTTTCTGATAGAGCGCCCTCTTGTGGTAGCGCTGTTGCAGGGGGTTGTGAAGTTTTGTCTGATGCTTTGAGTGTTGAGGGGTTGCCATTACATTTAATAGATTTGTACATGCGTAGTGTACAACATCTTGGGTCTGATAAACAAAAGGAACAGGTAAAAAGAATGTTGATCAACAATTCTGATGTGTTTAGTAAAAATGAGTATGACTTAGGGTTGACGGATGTGGTTGAGCATAGAATTGATACACAGCAAACTGCCCCAATCAAAATGGCACCGTATCGTGCACCATTTTGGAAAAAGACAGAGATTGACAGACAAGTTCAATCATTGATAGACAAGGGCATGTTAGTTGAGTCAACGTCACCTTGGAGTTCGCCATGTCTCTTGGTGGGCAAAAAGGATGGAAGTCAAAGATTAGTGGTGGACTATAGACGTCTGAATGCAGTCACTATTCAAAATGCACAACCTATTCCTAGGATACAAGATTATTTAGAAGCAATGTATGGAGCTTGTTGGTTTTCCACTTTAGATTTGTATATGGGATTTCATCAGGTTAAACTTGACAAAGATAGTAGGGAAAAGTCTGCGATGGTAACTTCCTCGGGCAAACTGTTAGAACGGACTACAATGCCCATGGGATTATGTGGTGCGCCTGGTACTTTTGAAAGATTGATGGAAAAGGTTTTTCAAGGATTGCAATGGGAAATTTTATTACTCGACTTAGATGACATCATCATGTTTGGTGAATCCTTTGAGCAGGCATTAGAACGGTTGCAAATTGTTTTCAACAAATTGCGTTTGGCTGGATTGAAGTTAAAGGCCAAGAAAAATACTTTGTTTGCAGTTCAGGTAGGATTCCTAAGGCATATTGTGTCAGAAAAGGGTGTGTCAACGGATCCAAAGAAAATCGATACATTAAAAGATTGGCCCGTGCCTATATATATAACATTGTCCGAGGTATGAAGTTTCTTTGGGCTTGCTTCTTACTATAGGAGGTTTATACAGGATTTTGCAGAAATTGCAAGACCGCTTACGAACTTGACAAAGAAAAATGTAATCTTTGTGTGGAGTGATGAATGCCAGCGGGCCTTTGACAAATTGAAAGAACTACTGACATCTCACCCTGTGTTGGCCTTCCCACCTGAGAAGGGGGAATTCATTTTGGATACAGACGCATCACAGTCCTCAATCGGTGCTTGTCTTAGTCAAATTCAGCATGGTGTAGAGCGTCCCATAAGTTTTGCAGATCGTGTATTGAGTCCACAGGAACGGAATTACTGTGTTACACGGAAAGAATTGTTGGCCGTTGTGTATTTCAGACATTACTTCAATACCATTCAGCCACATCTGTTAGTTCAAAAATTACTGAGAATGAAGGTCCCCATAAACATGATCGCCTGGATCTTTGATTATCTAACAAACAGGTCACAATATGTTCGATTAGGAGACATCAAATCAAACATCATTAGTTCTAACACAGGTGCACCCCAAGGTACTGTCCAAGCCCCATTTCTTTTTACCTTATACACGGCAGACTGTCGTAGTTGCACTGAGACCTGTCCACTTGTCAAGTTTGCAGATGACACGTGTTTGGTAGGCAAAATTAGCCAGGACAATCATTCTCAGCATATTGATGAAATTGATCACTTTGTACAGTATTGTAAAGAAAATTACCTACATCTTAATGTAAAGAAGACCAAGGAAATGCACATTGACTTTCGGAGAAATGCGAAAAAACCTGACCCCATTTTAATAGACGGGGCTGAGGTTGAGAGAACTAGTACATATACATATCTTGGTACAAGACTAGATGACAAACAGAAGTTTTGTGATAATGTTGATTTTATCATAAAGAAAACTAATAGTCGCACGTACTGCCTTCGTAAATTAAGATCATTTGATGTTAATCGAAAACTCCTTTCCATGTTTTACAATGCTTCAGTTTTGAGTATTCTCTCCTTTGGCATTGTCTGCTGGGGTGATGTGATTTCTGTTCATGCCAAGGGCAGGTTTGAGAAAATCGTTAAGAAAGCCAGTAGAATCATAGGGGAAAACCAGGCATCCATTCAAGACCTGTATAGCAGACGACTTACTGATAGAGTGAGACATATATTATCTGACACGACTCATCCCTTGTACAATAACTTTGACAATGAACGTATCGACAGGAGTGGACGACTGAGAATACCACGAACAAATACAAAGCGTTACAAAATGTCTTTTGTTCCAAGAGCAATTTCGGTCTATCATTTAGAAGTTTTTCATAGAAACTAAGGACCGCGCACATGACCATTCGCACATCTTCTTAACATGCAGAGATGTATATATGTGCATGCTTTTATGTCTACCTGTCTTTCTTACTGTATGTATTTTAGTGTTATGTTTTTAAGTAGTTTTCATTTGTGGTGACTTGCTTCTGTTTTATTTTTGTGGCGAGCAATCTAATTTCCCAGCGAGGATTAATAAATATAATAATAATACTTGTTAGGGAGACCATTTACCATCAGGACAGATCATGCATCCCTAGTTTGGTTACTACGGTTTAAAAATCCTGAAGGTCAGCTAGCTTGTTGGCCAGAGTCTTTAAGTCAGTTTGATTTCAAGATTTTCCATCGTCCGGGCAATGAGCATGCCAATGCTGATGCGTTTAGTAGGGTACCGTTTCGTCCATGTAAGCAGTGTGGTAGACAGCACTGTGGAAATTGTTCTATGCAAGTCATAGGTCAAGATGGGAACAACAAACAGTTTGACTTACTGTTGGACCAGGAAATTGGTCAGTCTGGTAATTGAAGGTGATGTTTTTGGTGATTATAGGTCTTTTGATGGGGCAAAAGATCCGGTCCTTAAGGGAGTGGGAACTCACAAAAGTCAGGTTAATGACGAGTTTGAGGTTGGGGGACGCCTCGTCCAAAAAGGTTTAGTGCACAAGTCATCCTTCCAGGTAAATCATCTCAATGATGAGGAAGTGTGCAGTGATGCCATGTTCAAGCATGAACCGTTGTGGTCACAGGAAAAATTACGGAAGCAGCAAATGAGCGACCCAAACATTGGTTTTCTTATGCAATGTGTTGACCTGGGTAAAGAAAAGCCATTGTGGTCTGATGTATCATCCCGCTCACCTGCATTGAAGTCATACTGGTCTATGTATGAGCTCATGCGTGTCCATGATGGCATTCTGTACAGCTTATGGGAATCACCAGATGGGAAAATAGTCAGGTGGCAGATAGTGTTGCCACGGGTTTTTGTAGGACTGGTCCTACGGACTCCCCATGATTCGTTGTTTGGAGGACATAGTGGTACAAGTCGTACCCTGAGTAAAATAAGGTTGAAGTACCATTGGTTTGGCATGTCCATAGATGTGCGTGCTCATGTGAGGGCATGTGATTTGTGTGCTCGTAACAAAACACAGAGGTTTAAGAAATATGCACCCTTGCAGACTTATGTTGTTGGTGCTCCGATGGAAAGGATAGCAATTGATGTGTTGGGACCCTTCCCTGAATCAAGTTCAGGAAATAAGAAAATTCTTGTAGTTGGAGATTATTTCTCTAAATGGATGGAGGCATATGCTGTGCCGAACGAGGAAGCTTCTACGGTTGCAAAGGTACTGTTGGACAACTTTTTGAGTCGGTTTGGTATGCCGCTAGAGTGTCATAGCGACTTGGGTAGGAATTTTGTGTCACATGTATTCCAAGAGGTGTGCCGACTGCTTGGAGTAAATAAAAATGCACAACCCCAGACACCCTCAATCGGAGGGCTTGGTGGAGCGTTTTAACCAGTGTATTGTTAGTTATATTCGTACATATATGGATCCAAGAGAAAATCAGTCAGATTGGGATAAGAATTTGAGTCTTGCAACTTTTGCGTACCGTAGCAGTAGCCATCCTTCCACTGGGGAAACTCCAAATATGCTAATGCTAGGTAGGGATATGATATATCCATTAGATGTAGCAGTTGCATCTGAGCCACCAGATACGTCTAAGGAGACAGATTATGTCACCGATTTAAGGGAACGATTGCATGAGGCACATGAACATGCCAGGGCTAATTTGCAAACTACAGCTCGTAGGCAGAAGATTCGTTATGATCGTTTTGCTGCAAAGCACGGGTTTGAGGTGGGAAGCTTCGTGTGGTTGAAGGATGAAAGGAGGAGAAAAGGCTATTCTTCAAAGCTTCAGTTGTCATATGATGGTTCATACTTGGTTATCAGTAAATTGACTGATGTTGTATATCGCATACAGAGAAGTCCACGAGCTAAACCTAAGATTGTACATTATGAGAAATTAAAGGCTTATAAAAGGAAAGATATCACTTCATGGTTAGACCAGGTGAAATTGTTGCAAGTTGATGAAAGACAGCAGATCGGTAAACCATCCAATGGGGTATTACCAACTGTTAAAATTAAGGATAGTAAATCTGATGTAGTCATTTCTAAGAGTTTTGAAAGTGTAAAGAGAGACGGTGAGAACAAAACTGAGTCATCTTCCTGAGTCAAAACCCATAGTTGATCTTGCCCAAGTGGTAAAAGAGTCAGTGGAGGTGTTTATAGAAAGTGAAACTCCAGATTTAGCTGAAGTAGGCAGCGAAAGTGATAGTCGTGTTAATCCTGTGGTTGAGAGTCAGAAATCCACAGAGCAGACTAGGTATCCTAGACGACAGAAAAAGTCACCTAAGTAGTATGGATACAGTGCAAAGATGTCGTATATCTTGAGATGAGAATTTAGAAGTTTTATAAAAATTCCTTGTGTTTCAAAGATTTGTGAATTCACGGAATTAGTGTTAAGAAAAGAAAAAAAAAGATGAGGACCCATTTGTAAAGTTTTGATGCCAGTCTAAATGTTTTTTGAGTTTTGACAGATTTAGTATCAGAGAGGTTTCATTACTTATTCAGCGAGGGTTTTGCTGGTTTTTACACAGATTGTGTGACCAAACTTTGTAGTTAGCGACTGCTTGACGAGTTTCAGAAGCATTTTTATGAATTTTTCTAAGATGAAGATTTTCACGGTTCAAATTTTGACGGACCATGTAAACATTTGTGGTGAGGTAGTTCATTGAGATTTTTACACTTGATACAGTAAAGTAAATGTAATTTTCTGCTTTTTTGACAGTCATTTTTGCTGACTGTTTTCTGGTGTTGCAGTGTTTTCAAAGTTTTTGTAGGTAGTGTAGGACCTATGATAGGGCAGCAGTTGTTGGTTAGCTGCCTGGACAGACTGTAGACAGGTGACAAGTGTGCATTTTGCACATGGCAGCGGATTTTAGTTGTGTTACTACGACGACGGTTTTTGTTGTTGACAGACGATAGGGACCTTGCGGATATCGCAAGTCTTTCCCTGATTTGCAGGACTCCGGGATGGCTATCCTCTTTTCTTCTAGTCTTTGCTATATTTTTGTCATTCCTTATTCTCTCAAGGGACTTCGAACGCTGAGGTCGGGAGGAGATGTTATGGAAATGCTAATGAGATACGTGGTCGGTATATTGCTTCATTTCGGCTTCACTTCCCCACTTGTCGGCCGTGAGTGACGGGTTTCCTTACCTGCTCGACAGGGGGGGTTGTGGCCAATAAGAAGTGCGATAGGAGTCACGTGTTTTGTGGAATGTTTGCATGCTTTCAGAGAGAAGAACTTTCCATGGCGTAGTGTCGACATCGTTGTCGCTCAGCTCTGTCGAGTATTAGTTAATTTCAATTTTTCCTTGCTGTGGTAGCCAGTCCGGAGTTCAGCAATCACAAGATCCTTATGTTATTTAGCTTAGGACGTTGGTAGTAGTCGCTATTTCTACCCGGGGCGTTTTTCTGGGTCTTTACCCAGTGGCGTAGCCAGAGAGGACATTTAAACAATGTGTGTGTAGAACAGTTGGGGAGCGGGATTTCTCTTGGTTGTATCGAAGCCACGTTACCAGATATCCATCTGATCCTAAGCGGAGTCCCGTCCACCACAGTAGTGTACCATTACATGGCCATAATTTTACTTTAGTTAAACAATCAGAAATAATTTGTCTTCATTATTCTTCCTGGAATGAGGCAAATAAATCAAAATAAATCATAATAAAATGAACATTAATACGTCGTTAATTATAAATCCACAAAATAAATAAGTACCAGTGAATTATGTTTTAAATAAAACAAAAAAACTGTGCTCTACTGTTCCTGATGTGATAAATAATGGTACATTGGGTGATAAAGGGAATTGGGTTCGGATTCTAATAGCATTAATCATAGCACATAAAATTAATTTGAAGGCATAAACTTAATTCGAGGAATGCATAATAAGTTAGTACTATACTATATAACACTTATTTGGGATGATGCATGAAACAAAATTAAAAATGCTTGAAAAATTATTTCTGGTTTATATACAATTAATTTAACACACTAAATTTAATTTAAACAGTAAATAATGTTTTAGCATAGATCCTCTCAAGGGTCTATGGTTTTGAATAAAAAAAAAACTGTTGTTAACAAAATAGTTACCGTGGCAACATAAAACAAAAATGAACATGGAGTTCATGCTGTGATAAATACACTTAGGAGAACATTTGCATAGTAGCTGGGATTACTTTTAATGGAATTTGGAAAAAATTGAAATCTTAAAATGCAAATAGGTTACTATGGAAACACAGGGCAGAAAGAATGGTCCAGTGGCCGTGATAAAATAGACTCGGGTGCAAAAATTCACTTTGAGATATTTGCTGTCGTATTTCTCAACAGGAATATCATATTTTGTCTGTCTACCCCAAAATATCCCTTTGGTATAATATTTCTGTTGATTACTGGATTTTTACACTTGATATTTGGTCTTTCTTACCCAAAATATCCATTTTGATATAACACATTCTGGTGATTCTTGGTGGAATCTTTGAAAAATGGTAATTTTTACTCCTGAATGGTTGCCATGGAAACATCTCTCATTAAAATGAGTATGATTTTATTGCTTTACAGAAAAACCCTTATTATCATTTTTTTTACATCAATAGTTCTTTACTAGGAATTAGGGAAAAAGTAACATTTTCAATTCCAGAATAGTTACCATGGCAACTCAAAACATTAAAATAAGTATGTTTTTGTGTTCTCTGACCCGAACTCCCCCACAAGATAATTTTCATATCAATCAAAGTAACTTATAATGGGATACTAGGAAAACTGAAATTTTCACCCCCAAAAATGGTTACCATGGAAACATGGGGCCAGTGAAATTTATATCATATTTGGACTTTTCGACCCAAAATACTCTTAAGGTGAAATTTTCACGGGAATTGAGCCTATTATTATTCGCATTATTATTTCTGTATAATACTTATGTTAATTATTTTAATAAAGCAAAACTCACTTGTATCTTTAGCATACTGTCTAGGTTACACATGAATGATTGTTACCAATGAACTCTTCATGTTCAATAGCTGCTGGAACAGAAAATCTTACTGTTCTAATCAGGGGTTTGATGCACATTCATGCAAAACGTACGTGTATGTTTAGCATACTGTCTAGGTTACAAATGAATGATTGTTACCAATGAACTCTTCATGTTCAATCGCTGCTGGAACAGAAAATCTTACTGTTCTAATCAGGGGTTTGATGCACATGCATGCTCTAAACACTCCACAGTGTTTTTTTAACTAAGTGACTGTCTGGTCATATAACCAGGCATTTTTTCAGTGTCCCGAAGGAAACCGTTCAAAATACCCTTTGATGTCACTTTTTCCAAGCAGTAGGGACTAGACGTAGGTATTTTCTCATCCCGTGATGCTATCTGGCGAATTGCTGAACAAGCATGTGGCGTGGTATATAAAAAGAAAAATGTAAGAACATGACGAGTATACTGGATGGCTGTTTATGCTAGTACCAACATACATGTGCTCATCGGAAAAGTGAAATCATAGTTTGCGCTTAATTCTACAGCCTATATACGCTTATTTGCCTATATTTATTCCATATTCAATGTTTCTACAGGAAACTGAAATGTTGTTGAGGTATATGAACTAGTTATATTGCATATCCCCATCTTCGTCCATGAGGTGTTTAATGGTTTATTCATGTTCTGCTCTGTAGGATAGGGAAACGTTATTAGAATCTCTGTACGAAGAAACCCCTACGGTATAGTTATAAACCTATGAAACTTCTGCTGTAAAGATTACAAGATTTTAATGACAATTCACGTGTTGGTGTATCCCAAGGGTATGATCGTAAGAATTGTGTGATTGAATCGAAGGAATGCAATCACCCTTATCAGATGGAAGCAAAGCTGTGTAACCACACGTGTGATGTTGGACAATGGCAAGGACCTAACCAAGACAAGTTCGCTGGAGCTTAAAGACATAAAAAGACTGACCAAGCCTTTTAGACTCGGACCTCCAGGAACGGAATAGCATTGCCATAAAATGATACCCCAAGGAATGGGCCAGCCTTACAAGACGGGGTCCTGAAGGGAAGGACCAATCTTGCCAGATGGGGAACCCAAAGGGGAGGGCGAACCTTACCTAATTTGAAGACCCAAAGCATGATCCTACATCGACAAGCAGGGACTACCTATATTCCGAGTCAAAATTTGCAAGGTGCTTACCCAAGGCCAGACTATTTTTTCAAGGGGCAAGGAGGGAAAGGATTTGATTTTTAACAGATTGGGATTTGAATGTACAGAGTTTAAAGGTATGGCAATCGATCCCAGTGCCTAGGAGTGGCACATGTAAAACAGTGTGTATCTTTGCGTCAGAGGCGGAATAAACTATTGAGTGTATATATTTACCCGGGAAATCCTAATCCCGACTGCTGTGTGTGTACGCAACATACAGCATAGAGCCAATCGACGTTAGGGACACACAAAAAACACAAGGAGCAAACAGGTAGAGGTTTTGAACACAATCAATGTACCCGGTACTTCACCAATATCTGTAACTCCGCGCTTTGAACATAGCTCGTAACAAGGAACAGTGGGAAGCACCTGGGACGCGTAGACCTATAACAGCCACGCATGTAGTTTGTGCTCATTGAAGATTTTGCAGATCAACAACTTTGACGGAAAATGGACCGACCTTTCGTACCGTAATTTTTACCTCCTTCGATTCAGCACATAATTTTCGTATGGACTATTGATACGGGATTACAGACGTTACGTGGTGGCAAATCCTAGTCGTATTGATGACTATACTGCGTAAACAGTCACTAAATAAACTTTGCACGCATTTACGAGCACTGAACATTTTTACCGTTTTTAATCTAAGCCGTCCGTATACGCGTATGACGGTGGCTAAAACAACACAAGGAATCTGGCGTACATTATTACTGAATTACTTTGTCCAAAAAAATTTAGTTAAAACACCCCAATGCCGAACGATGATCATACAGAACTTTGCAGGTTTTTGGACTAAACGACCCCAAACCGACCGGACCTCAGTCAACTGTGCCGGGCCCGACATCTACTCCATCAGCGTCAACTCAACCTTTCATTCTAGACAACTGTTCCCCAGAAACTGGGAGTATACTAAATGTACATAAAAAAATTAAACCCTGTATCGTATGGAAAATATTTTACCGTGGCCACGGGGCAAATCATAAAACCAACAAACTCCAACAGAAACTGGTGAATAATCATTATTGTGCAAGGTCACTGTGTTATGTGTCACGGTAAACATTTCTAGCTTTGAAATTTGTAGATCGTACAAAAGACGGGGCAGAATAAGAAAAGATTACGACCAATGTGTAACTGCCGATGCCACAGCTGACTCTATAACTTTCAGGGGCGTACATTGGTACAGAACGTAATGTTGATATCAAGGTAGTTCTGCATCCAGTGATAAACACCCATTATACCACGGCTGTTGATCTGAGCTGCTGCCTTCGATCGAAAATTTTCAACACAAAGACATAATATCAATAATTTTGCGAGATAATCAGAGCTCGCTGTCTTCTCGCCTAATAGCTGCGATCAAGATTATTATTATGATAGAAGCAATTGACTGCCGAACACCTTGATCTTCTTATACACAATGCGAAAAAATGGGTTATTCCTGTTGAGAAATACGACAGCAAATATCGCAATGTGAATTTCTGCACCCGAGTCTATTTTATCACGGCCACTGGACCATTTTTGACGATTTTTACTAACAAAGAATCAGTTCACACTCATGGTGGGAACATTTTACAAAGACTATCAAAAATTTTCCATCAAAAGAAAGATTACCGTAATCCCCATTTCAAAGATGTAGGAAATGTAAAATGGGCTGTTTATCTTGAAAAATCCCGAGCTGAAGCCAATGGAGAATCAAAAGACTTCAAATCAAAGGCAAAAAATATAGAAAAAATATCGATATGCAAGCAATGCAAAAAAAACAGTAATTTTGATAGCGTCAATTTATTGTATATTATAAATAATCCTAAGGCCACTCGGAACAGGGTAAGATTATGATCTCAGTTGTTCGAATACTTCACTCACACTGTAGGGTAAAAATTAGAACTCAGATCGTTATATACTGCTTCCGCCAAGCAAACCGCTTAGGCTAAAGACGATAAATTACTACACATTTAATTATTGTTGCTAGTTTCTGTAAATTTTGCCGACTACTCGTTCAAATTTCTTGATATCGATATCGGAAAAGTAAAATCAGTTACAGACAATCGAGGAAGGACAGAAGAGTATATTAATCAGCGAATTAAATGAATCCTAGGTTACTATGAAAGTAAAAAAGGTAATGTTGCGCCCTGGTCCGTAAAGCAAAGTTGATAAAGATTTCAAACAAACGTCAGATAATATTAGAGCAATTTTGTCAAAAAACAAGCCCAGAAAAACGCATAGAGAAGAACGACATCACGGCAATCTTCAGACCTTTCATGTTTCAGTCTGAACGGTCACCATCTGATGCTATAATCTATGGCAAGTGTCTCTTTTTGGACAACTCCAACAGAGAGGAATGGATAGCGATTTAGTTTCACTGCCCCAACCTGACCGCCGGGAAATAATGCAGCTCATGGGCACCTGTACAATCGTCGCAAGAACGTTTCCAGTGGCCGGCCACTGCATTGGTCTTTGACCGTGCATCGCCAGCAAACAACGGTTTTGGACGTCACGAGAGCAATTTTTCGCCGTCTGTGAGCGGTTGAGTGATTTGGGTAGGCCATGAAGCTACTACTTTGGTAGCTCCATGTGAAGGCATAGATCGGAATCGAGTTGATTTCGGCTGAAAGTAGTTAGAAAAGTTGTTCTTCGTCATCGAGTGAGTCCGCATGTCGCGGGTTTTGTCTATGTAACCGTTGGTCAAGGATTTTGCTCAGTAGATAGTAAGGATCGTTTATTCATTGTTGACGTCGTAATCGATCCGATGTACACAACAAACGTTTGATCGTTTGCACCTTTGCGCGTCCCCTCGTGATTGGCAGCTGTTTGAATGCTTTCATCTATTGTTTTGTGAACGCTTCGAACAGTTTTGTCATCAAAAAGCAACTTAAAATAGAAAAAATGAGAGAATTTCACCAACAAGGTGATTCCACAAATAT
>LD342691.1:250249-263740 GCA_001465055.1 Ptychodera flava
CAGACACACAGACACACAGACTGACATATAGACAGACAGGTAGACAGATATGAGAGGGGAGGAAGAAAAACAGGTTGCATACATGGATACATATATCATGACGAAGGAAACAAAGTTAAGAAACAAAGTATAACAATCAGGATTAATATGTCAGATATTTATACATATCACCTTCATAATTTGTCAAATGTGATATTCATTCATGTATTACAATAGGCTTTCTATGTCACTCACGTTAGAGGTGCTGCACGGACCATAAGTTTTCTCCATTTTGCGAAGTCTCTCTGAAATCTCAAAGGCTGTATGCAGAGGATCATCACTGGTAAAACAAATGTAGGCCGGACTAGATATTGCTGCATAGAACTTGAAGAGCTGAAGCTTTAAAGCGATATCGATATCCTCTCTCTTACCTGCATTAACGTAAACGAATCCGACAAGCTAATTAGTTTTCTTGTTGTTGTGTGTGCTTAAGATACATACCACATGGTGACTTGACACGTATTGCATAATTTTGGACTTGTATGAAGTCATGTAAGAGATTTGTACCTTGATCTGTCTCACCTGGTGACTAGACGAAATTTGCAAAAGATGTCATGCAACGTTTGAAGAGTTAATTATTGCAGTAAGCAGTAAATAGAGATATTGTCTATTCAAACGACGGCTGAGTGGAATTCACTGGGGTTGTTGTTGATTGACTGCCATTGATAAAGTGGAGGGACTGTTATTGAACGGACAAGATGTGTACGACATAACTGCCAAGGTATCTATCTCTGACGACAATCTATTATGTATCTTAATATTTCTAACAATAACCCTGTGTGAGGCGTGTAACATTTACAGCTGTGCAGTGTAACAGTGTGATTGCCGAAAACTTGGTGGTCAAGATGGACCACCCAAAATAGAATCTGGAGGTCGAAATGAGATAATTGATGGGCATTCGACGGATGATCACAGGTTTTTTCGAAGCCCGACACTGCTTATTGTTCACAGAACAATCATATATCTGTCAGATCAATATCTGTAGCAGGTTCCATCAGCTTTACAACAGTACTTTCGGAGTTAAATCACTAATTACAAAACTTTAATTTAATATGCAAATGAGCTGTTTATTAACTTGACGTTGCTGAATGCTTCATGGGACAATTAGACATGTATCAGATCAACATCTGTAGCACGTTTCATCAAATGTAATGCTGTAATTTCAAAGTTCATTAAATATGCAAATGAACCTTTTAACAAACTTGACCCTGCTTAATGTTTTACGGGAAAACTAGATATTTATTAGATCAATATCTGTAGCAGATTCTACCAAATTTTGGTTCAGTAATTTCAGAGTTATATCATTAATTACAAAATTCATTAAATATGCAAATCAATCCTCAATTGGCTTCACACTATATGCTTTACAACACAGTCAGATGTTTGTCGGATCAGTATCTGCAGAAGGAAGATTTTATCAAATTTCGTGCAATTATTTCGATGTTCTATAACTTATTACAAAACTTCATTAACTATGCAAATTAGTTGTTTATTAACTTGACACTGTTCAAGGCTTCTCAGTACAATAAGATATCCATCGCAGCAATATTTTTAGCAAGCGTCATCACAATTTGTCGAAGAAATTTCGGAGCTATATCACTAAATACAAAAGTTCACTGAATATGCAAATGTGCGGAAAGTTGACATGACACTCACAGCATCGTCATGATGTTCTGAGATTGACATCAATGAAACGTTTCATAAAATTTTGTAAAGTATTTCTTGATATATGTCGACACTGTCATTTCTGTCTCCATAGGAGCGCATTATATAAACAAAAATATTTCATAACGTCATAAATATGCAAGCCACACTAATCCAAATCTAAGCAGTTCTTGCCATTAGCAAATATTACATGTCTACTAAATTTGATTTGAATTGGTTCAGGCGTTCTTGAGTTATCGTGTAAACAGAGACAGACAGACACACACACACACATGGACAGACAGACAGATATCGCTACGACATTAGCATACGTGTGTGAACACTTGAGCTAAAATGGTGAAATTTATGAGCACTGCAGTCAATGACGTAGTTGATCCAGCTGGTCTGCTGGCACCGTCTCATTTCTACCAGTGTTGGAAGGGTTGTGCATAAAATGGGTCGCAATCTGGATGCAAGACATTTATGCGTGATTTGTAGACGTGCAAAATGGATAGTAGTCCATGACACTCAATCTTGTCCATGAGACAAAAAACTGCCGAGTCACCTGCGAGTTACAACTGCGTCACCACAGTGAAGAAAAGTATGCTGATGAGAATACAATGTGTAATCACTAGGCGCAGAGAATGGTAGAAGTGAACGATTAAGGGACTACACACTTGCCTGTATTACGACCCTTTATTACGTAGTTAACAGGAGGTGAAAACGATATTCTATTATATCATGCTACTATGCGCCATTCTTCTTGGACGAGAGCTAATTCCACCGATGCTAAAATACTGTTTTAGCACTGATAGCGGTGGTAAAATGGCCCCTAAATCAGTATTTTCGAAAATTGCCCGGTCGGTGCATTTGAACGTACATATCTAAACCATAAATCCTCAAGAAAAACCGAAACAGTCCACTGTGTTTCAAAGACGGAAGACCGAATATTGATACACAGATAAAGTGTGGGTCTTTAACTCACCTCTTGGTGTAAATAAGTTGGGATACATGATGAAAGACACCTTTGAAGCAGCACATTTAGGGAGTGATGCATACAAATATTAGGGCGACATTGCGCACCGTGAACTTTGAGGGAGTCCAGACGCGATATATCCTACCGCTCTTTAAAATGAAGATAGTATTCTTTCATACATAAATCAATTGACACTTCCTCACTGTAACGGTATGTCAGATATTCTTTACCATAGTTTGGGCTGTAACAGACCGGGGTGTCCCAACGATGTAGACCAAGAAGTTCAAAATAACAATGGGATGACTCCTGGCGACTGCGACCAAATTTGACATCAAATGCAACGAGCAGCGTCAGCGTCCAGCTCTCCCTGCATCGGGCAACACACTCTGCATAACTGTTCATCACAGTTGCAGTCGTAAATTTAGATTTACAAAAAAAAATTGTTACTTTTTTCCTTTTGATTTGAAATCTTGACCGATTGTCTGTGTGACTGCAGCAGGTATTTTTTGACAAGTGTTCGTATTGCATGCGAATAAAATGCAATGTCGATATGAACGTAATCCGTATTTAAAGTAGGATACTGTGTGCCTGTACGTAATCCCAACTTATAGAACTGCTCGGTCTCGGGCGCAGAATTTCTAATCTCTCTCGATCTCTCAGACGTCCGTTCTCTGCATTTTGCGCTTACAGTGATGAAAATACGCAAGTAAGACAACAAAGACACGCAAGTTGATATAATATAAAAGCATATAAAACCACAACCCCCTTCGCATTCGGGTATACACGCGATTTTGGTACAATTAGCTCCATTTAGCACTTGCCTATCGGCTCGTGCTATATGTCGCGCATTGTACCAAAATCTCTGTATACCCTCCTGGGGGGGGGTATTGCTTAATTCACTCTCAAAATGACAGTGACTACGATGTGCTGTTTTTGAATGGCTGTGTGAAGTGAGCGACCAAGTCTAACACGTTAATATTTTTGTCTCTCAAGCGAGTCTCTGACTCTGCGACGAAGTTGCAAAAAGTCTGCAATGTTTTCCAAATCTGAAAAAAAAGGTTATTGTGATCGATTAAAACATGCTATGTTTCGGTGCCGGGTTCACTACAGGATTTCAAGGTTGAGACCCAAATGTCACCAGAATAGTGGATTCCTATCGGAGAGGGTGAGTAAGAGACTTGACAATGGTGTTATGCCCTTCAGCAAAGCGAGTCGCACTCTTCATTTCTTCTGTCCGTAATGCGCTGAGGGTCCCTAAAATATGTTCTATTTTTGTGAAGAACTTTGGGACATAACTATCAAACTTGACGATTTTAACTTTTATTTCATTTTGATTCCCTCGTTTTCATATCAGATGGGGCTCAGTCCTTGTGGTTGTGGGAGGTTAAAGACTTTTATTTTCATCTGAAGATGAACAGTCAACCCTTACATAGTCAGTAACAGTAATGATTCATAATGAGAAAGCATGGAATGGATATAATTGTTACATTACAGGTTCCAAAATATAAATTCAAACACCCAGTTTTCTTGGGTCACCCACTGATATGCACAGTTAATCGCCAACACTTTGTCAGACCCAGGCAAATACAGTTTGCCTGTTTAATTAGTCAAAAAGTTTTACATAAATGGTAATTTTGAACACATATTTTGCATTTACCATAATACCAACCCACTGTGTTCTATTGGGGCTTGTTATGCTATTATTGTCGTTGCTATAGCAAGTGCTCTGCCAAACGTCCAGTATTGCAAGCCCGGGCTCAAATTAAGTTTTCCCATGGTTGTCAACTTTGGCTACCCTTTTAAGACCTTTTTAGCTCAATGAAAATGCCTGGTAGCTCATGAATTTTTTTAGGGATATTTTCATCACAGCTTTTCCGCACTCAGATTTAGATGTGGTGGGTATGGCCTATTTGGGCCAAATCGGCTCTACCCAACACGTCTATTAAAATTCATGAGTTTACTTTTCTTGTTTACGCACACACTTTATCGGTTTGAAATCTGGAGAATGGCTATTTCATCAGGTTGAAAACCCCCACAAAGCAAGACAAATTTGTTGCTTTCACCAATTCCCCTACAATTACAACACTAAAGTTCATCAAACATGGAGAACTATGCAGACCTAGCAAAGACTTCTGTAATGACATTCGAAACAGTGAGCATGCAATGACCAAGATATACCACAGTGCTTGCCGTATAGCATTGAGGTACCGTGACCATACCTCCGCTCCTGGCTCCATGACTAACCATGGAGGTAAAAGAGAGCTTTTTACCTCCTTGGGCTGACGTACGCGTGACCTAGAAATAAAGCCAAGGAGGTTACTATCAAAGCAATTTATGTCACCGTATCAACCGATGCATTAGCCCTATGGCCGGTTGGAATCAAGAGTGCTTTGCTATGACTACACCGTATTATAGCCCTGCCACGCAGAGCGGAGTAGCGCATGTGTATAGACGCCAAAGAAGTAGCCGAGGGAAACCGTTTGTCGACTGATTTCAACCCCAGAGGTTGTATGCAAACTTTGATCGTCGCCATGACAATGATTTCACTCAGTGATTGCATAGAGGCTTACATTAGCCGGGCTTTTGGCTTTCTGTTGGGATGAGACATATATTTATACGTAATTAGGATTGATGCATTACGATCAAAATTCAATGAAAGCGCATTTTCATTGGCTATCATTTCCTGTCCCTATCATCCAAGCATATCAGCACTGTAGCCTTTTTAATTTGCCTAAAGAAAGTCATAGTGTGGCCATTTTGTGTCCAGCACGGTTGACTGTGCATTTGCAACTCCTCCAAAACTGACGGATATCACAGGCCAAATACTTTACAGAGGTTTATGTATCAGGCTTTGGTAGTTCCTGTTGACTACCATTTCATGGGTTTTGGTAGCCCAATGAAAAGTTTGTAGCCTGTGAAGTGGAACTACAGCTCTGCAAGGTCAAAACCTTTTTGTCTAAAAACTCGCATTATGTTGTCGTACGAGATGGCATCATAGCCTCTGCGTGCGTATCTCCTTCATTAATGGAAAGCCCCATACAGCTGATGAGTTGGATACGGCTGTAGTATTGTATCTATCTGGAGCTGATGTCCTTTGCTTGTGCTGTTGGCCATATTCATGATCCCTACAAGACCTTACATTCTTGAAGCTAAGATTTCATAATGACCTTTTCCAACGAGAAAATGAAATCATGTGAAAATATAATATTTTCTTAAACATATGTGTAAATGTAGAGAAGAATGCCATGAAATAAGGTATTAGCTATAGAAATAGAAAAGAAATTCAACACAAAGTCACTTTTGACAAATTTCTTCTCAAGTTTTTTGCATAATCACATCACTTTCTTTGTCTACGGACCTCAGCATGTTAAAATACCAAGTTCTCGACTTGTCAACTTTGACTGTATTTGCGACCTACGTTTCAGTGTTTATCAAACACGATTTGAAGTAATTTGGGATGACTGGATATTCCATGAATGTAGGTTTAATCAGAAAATTTAAACTCAGCTCACTAGGTTTTTTTTAGTTTTTTTTGTGATTTGTAATATTGCGACTTCCAGCAAAAGGGCACCCTACACTGTTGATAAATTTGAACAATTAAAAGAGCCAATTCCTAAAAATTTGTTTCAATCGTGTTTTCGTTAAATTCATGAAACTTGCAATTAAGGTTGTTGTTAGCGTAAAACGACTTTGTCACATATCTACTCCAACACCTACGCTGACTGTTTTAATTTGGATAATTGTAACTTATGAGTGACTTTTCGATGACCATATGTTTGTTTTTGCATTCATGTTTCACACTCGGTTGCACTTAATTTCCAATACTGCCAGTTCTCCCAGTACAGGTACGCAGTCACTCCTTCGTACTCTCCTTAGACAAGTCTATCGTTCTTGTGATAAAAAAAAAAACTCATATGCAAATTAACGTCGTATGGACAACGTTTAGCCATGTAGTTATGGTTTTATATCGCGTATATTGTTAGAAAGTGATGACACCTCAGTCTAAAATATACAATATTTCATTTTAAAGGTCGTCTTCATTGGAAGTATATCATGTATTGTGATTCGGGTGTTATGATGATGAAGGAATCCAGTTTGATGTAGTGAGAAATAACGTTTGGTTCATAAAGTCTGTCAGAATTTTGAAGGGCGATTTCCAACGTTACGTTATGTTTCAAATGCAGTTATAGACAATAACTGCTTATTTCGGTCCACAATCTCCACGCTTGACTTTGCATCGGATACTACTTTGTAGCCCGTTGACAGAGGAGATCCGTTGGAGTACATTCACGGGCGTTGCTTAGCTGAGCATGCAGATCTCGGCCCCCTTGTAGTAGAATTAGTGTAGATATTAGCGATGGTTGTCGGCTGACGAGGCATATCAACAACGGACCAAGATTCTATTTAACACGGAATGATATTTCGAAGGTAAGGTACATCCCAGGCACCATCTCCACGCCCATGTTTAAATTTGACATAGGTGTGTACTGCCGTTAGGATGGCACTTTGCAGCCATCCAATTTTCCCTCGGACAAATGCCCTATTTCCGTTTTCCCAATTTTCAGTTTACCTAAGATCTCTTTTTCCTATTTTATTTTGGGCGTGGCAGGTGATAGTATCTATCTTTGGCCTGAAAATGCATCAAATTGTGATAGTTACTTGCACGGGCAAGTTATTTTCAATGGATCTTAGTAACGAACATACAAAGAACAATTTTGTCCCCGTCGGAAAGGAAAGTCCGATATAATCAGTTTGACCTGACCTACTAATCTTCTATGCGCTCCTCGTCAATGTCGCAAACTTGCACGTTGTAAAAATTGTGAAAGCCATCAGCCCAAAGATTTAAAATTTAAAAATGGGCCTAAAAGTTACAAATAAAGATTACAACACCATATGAAAAATGAAAATTAGCTCAATTACGATTTTCATTTTTGGAGGTGAAAATTAGTTTATTGGTTGACCGAAATGTGCCACGGATTATTTTGGCCGACTAAATGTTACTTGACTGAGACCACCAAAGTTCTCAGCACTTCTCCTTAACCTCCCCGTTCTCGCCCTCGAACTGTCATCTAAACACGTCCAGTAAAACTGAGAAGATGCGTATGTATTCTTCACTTCACACGCAATATAAAATCAAGTCGGTGAATATACGCTTAACGACTGGCAGTCCGAGATGAAAATCAATGACAACATAAAACCCTTGTCAAAGAAGTGAGCGTTCAAAATACTATTGAGTGCAGACTACATAGGAAAAAATAGCACATAAAACTTGATCAGATAAATTTTGAACGACTGATCACTCACCATAGTAATATGTCTCTCTCTCTTCAGAGTCTGGTTGATTGTTTTTTTCTCCACTAACACCCGAAAGTGATTCCATAACAAACGCGTTTTTACTTTCGCCAGTCGCAAAGTCAGTCGAGTTCATGTTACATATATGGAAAGGCTTCGTTGAATGGCAATGCTGATTCCAAGCAATGCTATATCTCTGACATGTTAATTGTCCAGCTTATTCCTGTTTAAGACAGTATTACAAACACGCATTCGTTGCTAAGTAACTGTCCTCTCATACCTACGTTCTAACAGAACTCCATTGTTCACAGCAAATCGTGCTTATCACAGTCAAACGCTTAATATGGCTTTACGTTGTACTTGCAAATTTGCAGTTAGATAATGTCCCTTCCGTCCAGAGGGGAATTCAGTCCTGGTTTGGTTGCAGATGTACCGTAGGCGGTTCAAACTAACAAGTACAAAATCTCTAAGTAGGGGTAACAGTTATTGTAATGGTATATTCAAATATAAAAAAGTCATATTTTAGCTAACATTTTTAAAAACCTAAAACTGTGAATTCAAATGAACAATATTATATTTGCTATAAAACAGTTAAAACTAATCAATTAAAGTAGGCTGCGAGAAGAAAAAACACATTAAGCAGAATACAGAGGAAAACAAATGAACCATAAACCAACATTAGTGATAAAACAATTAGGGGTTATTACACGAAGTGTGGGCGATACCGCTTCGTATTCGAGTGATGTGTCCGTATTTTGACGAGTTGCGCAGCAACGAGTGAAAATACGGACACATCACGAGAATACGACGCGGTATCGCCCTAACTTCGTGTAATAACCCCTTTATCATACATGCATGCTTTGGTTATGACTGTTTTCCTACGGACGTTCCGAAATTAGCGACGAAATCAACTTCAAATCGACCTTGCTTCCTCCAGGCTGTACTTATAAAAAGTTGGTTGCTAAGGAGTGATGACAACTGCATCACTTCTTGATATTATTCCGCTATTGGCCCATTCCACTTCAAAGGAGGGTTTATGGAGCACTTTTAAAGCCAACAATTTAGATATTACAATGTCGACACAGGTTTTTACAATTTGAAGAAGATTTATTTTCAGTTTAAAATGACGATGGATGTCAAACATAGGCGGGTGTTTGTAAGCTGGGTGTGTTTTCGTGTTTTGATACATAACCTCATCCCTGCGTGAAAGTTATGAGGCCGCCAAAATCGGGTCAAAATACTCGCGCTACGCTCAAACTTTATCCAGTATGAACAGCTGAGAGCACAGAGAGCAAGCAGCTCTGCGACATCTATGAATGCACTTACAGTGGATATTATACCCGTACCAGTCAGTTTATCTCGAAGAATTATACATGTTCCCAGACGTCAAATATGCCGAATTTACCATCTCAGTAAGCGGATTAGTGAAAACATGAAAAGAGTACACTGTAAGCTGTAGTGTCGTAACTCGTTCGTGATTTTGTTGCTGTACGAATAAAACATTTCAAAGGTATTTCCGTCATCTGCTCGTGTATTTTCGTTCCTGGCTTGCCTAAATAGAACTAAACTTCCTTTAACAACCTAAGCGAAAGTTTGACTTTCCCTAGATGGTACATTGTATGTGAAACCCGCACCGCACCGGTGCCACCAGGCACGATCATGACCTGTGCACTGACAGGTACAAATCGGAAATATCATGTGCACCTTCAACCTTGTCTGTCGCGAGTATTTTCTTTCAGTGCGGTTGGATTTTCGTGGCTCATTTACGACTGTAAACGATGTAATTCACCGCCCAGATACTTTAAGCTCATCAACAGGAAACTTGTCGTAAAGCGATTCTATCATGATGCTCTGTCAACCGATATCATTACGTGTAATCATACATCCATGGTGTAATCTTCAGCAGCGTAGACGACACGAAAACACTGCACCGTGCATCGCCACGGGACCGGCCGTGAATTAACAGGTGTCGGCAAATTATACAAATTTTCAATACGTTTGTTTGTATGTTTTTGGTACAACTGTACTTGTGCCTAAGTGCAATGCCCATGAAGTGACTGCAAACAACAGAATTTCGACCATAATCATAATGACGTTTCGGATTGTCATTTTTCTTATTCGCTCAGCTGTTTTATATGTACATATACCAACGAAGGTCGCATACCAGCGAAGGTCACGCGTACGCGTCGCTGTAAGTAGTTCGGTTGCAGTGAAAATATAATATAGAAATAACGGGCGACGCGCTGACCATTAACGTTGGTCAGTTGGTCAGTTGGTCATTGTTCTCGAAAAATAATGTAACTTTGTCTGCGTTAAATTCTAGCCCTATGCTATCTTTAAAATCGTGTAAACCTTCGCTGAAAGTGCGTGTTGTGTGAGGTAATCTGTCATTTGCTCCGTACACAGACGTAAGCGCCGCGTTCCTCACTCACTTGACCGACGACTAGAAATGATTGACAAATCCCCAACGGCGTATTGATATTATATCATATCATATCATGTGCACGAATGTGCACATTAATTGTATTTCAAGGCCTCCGGCCCATATACAGCGGGGTTTTATCAAATGATTGATACAAAATACGAAAATAATGGAAGAGAAGGAAAAACCCATAAAAGCAGGACATATGAAGCACCAATGCTGACACAAAATACCACAATATACATGGTCTTTCTTCTACATTACAATGAAAGTCATGAAACATAATCTGAAAGTTTTATAACATCTTCTCTCATTTGAAAGGCTTTGTGTACAAAATTACAAAGGTTTAGGATATCCGTAGAATCCTTTCCACTCATTACTTTCAAAAATTTTAAAAAGTTAGGTTCTCTAAATACATCGTCTGGTAAATATTGTTTTCTTAGCTGGTTGTACAAAGGACAAATTAGTCAAAAAATGATATTCATCCTCAACACTTCCATTAGAACATAGTTGACAAACTCTAGCTTGAGAGTCAATGTTCTTGTGTCTTCCCTCCTCTATTGCAAGTGGTAGAGATGAACAGCGGAAGCAAGCAAAAGTTTGTAAAATAAAACGATTACAATTGAGATGAAGATATTTTTCTGGTTCGAGTAGACTCTTAAACTGTGTACATATACGTAATTTGGGTTTCAATGATAAAAGACCTTTCCATTGTTGCTTCAAGATATAAGACGTTACAAAAGTAAGGAATTTTATCTCCTGCAAACGTTCATACAGCGCCGCCTGTGGCGGGGGTCAAGTGGTCATCGTGTGGGCTTCTACCATCCTCTTTTGCCCTGAGACGTCTTCCAGGCAAGACTGCCATTTCGGCAGCTGGACCTCATCTGAACTTTAACAACGGTAACGGTATTTATAACATTCCTTTCTTCACAAGAAACCATGCCCCTATCCGTGTAGTACTTTTGGGGCATTCTTTCATACACCGTCTAGGAAAATACACGCGCCGGAACTCACTCATTTTTTTCTGTTTGTTCGAAGCGTGTTTGTGAGGGGTACCAGCGGAGGTAACTTTTTTCGGAGGACATCGTACGTGAGAGACGTTTCGCCAGATTTTGTATTTTCGACATCGGTACAAACGATCTCTGCAGTGTGCATGATTCACAAGAGGATAGGCTTTTTTTATTCATGCAGAATTTCCATCGGCATTTCAACGTTCGTATATTATCATTAGTTGTAAGCTAAGTTTTGCATCGTGCCCGGGGCCCGTGTACAGATAACATCCGGGACTTCAATGCACGTGTAGACGCCCTGTACAACAACTTGAGGGAGGCTTTGGCGGGAAATCTCTTTGTGTTTTCTGGTCACATGTCGGGTTATGGCGGTCATCGCTACAAGAATTCTACAGTGACGGGGTACACTTTAACGCGCCGTGTATGCGCCGGGATTATCGGAGTGTACGAGTGTACGAGGTGCTTTACTTCGCGCTTGTCGAGCAGTGGCATCTTTTTAATTTTTTTGAAGTTTTAGCTGTGGTCGAAGTGTCGACAGAGTGGCATCAAACCAGGACATGGGAATCATGTGTGTGAATCTTGCTACATACTTCTCCCCACGCGGCTTGTTCAAGTTGTTGCTGTGCTTACAGCCCATTACAGGTCCCCAATGTCGGTTGTTGCTGTTTTTACAGCTTGTTCATTTTCCACTTCGGTGGAATGTCAGCTGCTCTCGTAGCGCTGTTGTTTTTTTCCCCACATTGTTGGGTTCAGCTGTGTTATTCAGCTTGTTTTTTCCCTCAGTTGTAGGGCCCCTTCATTGTTGGGACCGGCTGGGCATGCAACTTTGACATTTTGGCTGCGGAAGGGGCGGATATATTTTCAGGGCAGCGTCCCTGAGTGGATTCTCCATGCCTTGGATCTTGCTACCACTCAACCAGAGCTTTTCTTTTCCTCATCACCTGTAGTCGTGGCTCGTGCACATGTCCAATTGAGGGAGCGTTGCATTTTCAGTTTTCTGTCTTAGATTTGCAGTAGTTTAGCATGTGACCAGCTGTCGTAAGTTTGGAACGGTTTGGTTTATTGTAAAGTATTCAGTGGAAGTCAGGTAATTTCCTTTTGCTGCCTAGTTTTCCTTTTCCTAGCTCATAGCCATGGCTCGAAGCAAAAAGGTAGCACAGAAGAAGGCAGCTAGCTCCAGTGCCTCAAGTTAAAAGAGCAGTTACAGGTATGGTTCCTGCCAATGGTAGTTGTCTTCAGCAGCAGACAGTTAACAGCATCATTGTCATCAGCTTCTACAACAGTGGCAAGGGCTTCAACTCAGCTTGAGATCTTCACGGTCAAAACAGCCTACTTGAGATACCACAGCATCAACAACAGGCATATCTGCAGAACACTATCCATAGCACGGTCCTTTTAATCAAAAGGCAGATGTAGAGTCACGCTGACATCACTCCATGTAGGTAACAATTACCTTATCCACAAATGGGGCTAAAGTAAGTATATGATACCTGTTTTCACCTACAGGGAAAAACAGTTTGTTAAGGCAAATGACGTATGCACTTCTTTTGGAGCAGAGTCTTTCCACAGTAAAGCACAACATTTGACATTCCCAATTTTGGAGCTCTAGCTTTGTCAATGATAACAGCATTCACACAGAGTGATATTATTTTTAGTAAGTACTACATATGAACATATATAAATAACAATATTAAAGCTGTATGTCCAGCTCAACAAAAATTATAGATTTTTATCTTTGTAAATATGGCCTCTATTTGCTCACCATTTTGTGACATTGTGTACCCCTGTTACATTAGGAAGGGATATCTACAATATTGATACTATTTGAATTGATTTCAATTGCAAAGTAGTAATGTATTATAAGCAATTACGAACTAAATTTATTCTTTGAAAAAAAAACACTTGGGAAAGGGCCAAATATTATGCCCAAAAATATTGCTAACGCGTGTAACAATGTCTGTCCAACTCTATGCGAATTGATAATATGAGAACAATAAATAAAGTGAAGGCTGTAAGCTGCAACAAACCACTCATACATTTGACTAACAATGAAATCTTTCACTATGTAACATTCTTTATTCTGTCTTTATTGAAGCTTGGGTTCTCTT
>LD342692.1:0-29176 GCA_001465055.1 Ptychodera flava
AATTGGATTTTCACTGGCAAACACCATTTATCTGTTTTAAACTGAGACTCCAGCTCTGCCACAGCCCGCAGTTTGCTGAGCTTGAATTGTAAAGGGAGGGACCGCATTGCGGGGTCACAAAAGGGTAAGCCCAAACGGCTGCAACATTTGTCTCAGGTGTAACTTAACTCATAAATGTAGTAATTGTATAAGCTCTTGAATGCATGAACGATTTCAGTCCTACCCAGAGCAGCATAAAGAGAGAAGTATATTTACAATGTGTCACATTTTTACTCAAAATCTACAATGACACAATCTGCAGTAGGTATTCGTAACATCTGCAGCAAACCAAACCTTGGAGTTCGTGCGCTTTACTATCGAGTACATTACGTACCCCATTCCTATAAATCACGGCTTTGTTTAAAGCCGGCTGCGGTGGGACCCGGGATCCAGCCTAACGCTAAGTTTGCATGGGTATTGATCGGATGTGATTGTGTATGATGAGTTTGTAATAATTGGTCTCGAGCATCGATAACTTATTCGCGTGATCTGTTTTCTCTCAATTATGCACAGATCGGCTATAGCTGCTTTGAACAACCTTGAGCGCAAGCAAGCAGCCTGGAACTTCGGTGATCTAACTTTAAAAGGGCAATTTTCCGCGATCAGAGACCACAATGAATGTATACATTTACCTGTTACGTGCTTACACATCTTACGCTGACTGTGTTTTTCGGAGTTTCGACACGACGTTGTAAGTATGAAAATGAAACGTAATGGGCATTTCCAAAGCATACACATCCGATGAGTCCACATAGTTACTCGCTTTTAATTTACGTAACGAAAAGAAAGAAAGTGAATTGTCTGTGAAATGTAAAAACCCTATCTATTGGACCTGAAAAAATAATTACGCTTTAAGATTGTCGAATTACCAGAAAATTATGAAATAATGTAATGGGCGATTAATAAAAGGAACTTGATCATGAACTTTGCGGGAGAGGTGTTTGTCAATATATAGGACTGCTTAGGCAAAATAAATTTGTCGTTCAGAAGTTCTATGCTGTACGTTATAAATTAAAAACGTCTGCAAAATAAGGAAAGTGCTCAAAAGAAATACAGCGTCTTTTTACAAATATGTGTTCTCCATAGTATTAGTTGTAAAAAGTACAAGTTAGTGTACATCATAATTTGATATAATTTGGCCGAGCGGTTTTGACTGCGATGTCGTCACTAGATGACTGGGTGCACTGCCGCACGTTATGAGTTCGAATTCAATAGAAAATCTACTGTATTAATAATGAAGGCTGAGTGCGTACTTAAGATATTGTGATGCACTATGGAAAGAATTTACATAAATGTGCCTTAGCAGTTAATAAAAAATGCGTCCTCTCAACATTTCTATTTGCTTACTGCCCCCTCCCCTATGATACTTGCTAAGTTTGTTCAACAAGAAAACGGCACTTCATTTCATAGGGTAAATTCGACTCTAATCACAATATGGATAATTTTACTAACCTCAACTAGTTCTTCCCACTTCTCATCATCATCATTATCGCTTTTCGTTAGAATGACTTGCTTTCTCACGAAAGGATCAAGATTGAGATGTTTCCTCAACAGATAGACAGGTTCTTTTAATTTGACGTTACTTGGACCGATATCTAGTACATCCGACTGATAACATTCATAGTCCTTCAGTTTTGGTTTCTTTACATTGCTAAGCTTGAAGGTTAATTGTGTGTCCTCTTCAACTGCACATGGAGGTACCTCCAGAAAAAAGTCACATGGTAGTCGGTAGAGACGTCTGTCCTTCAGAGAAAAAGGAAAAAAAGCAAAAATATGACAACATTTTTCTCCGTCGTTTTATCTCCATTATTCTGTGCATTTAAACGCGTTCTCCTAAGTCTGCAGTGTCGTACAGACTTTCGGTTGTGCAAGATTTCTATCCAGAAGACGTCTTTGTGTACTCGTCGAAGCTCGATGTAGCAAGTGCTTGAAAATACCGTTTTTCGAAATTATTGATGAAGATCTTAATTATATTGGTACGATGAATTCCTTGGTAATAGTTAAACACTATACATAATGCGAGCAATGTGTACGGAAAACATTACGTTTCTAGGCTTGTTCAAAATCAAAATATGTTATATTCGATATCAGTTCACTCTGAAATATTTTTCTAGTTTACGTACAGGTCTTATAGCATATCTACAATTATGGAATTAACTACAGACATACCTCATCTCCTGCTAACACCCAAATAGTCCTCTCGTACCTCATAGAATCTAAATCATAGTAAAAACCAAATATTACAAGGTGATGTAAAGTTATAGCGAGGAAGTTAGAGTAATAAAATGTTCAAAATAGTGACCGAGAGAAACCATATGTAGCTTTTTAAGAAAGATGAGGTTATTCCTCGGATCTGTATCACTGTTTCATCGGTCAATATGGACCACGGTGATCCAAAGTGATAGTGGAACACAACACCTGATTGACAATCACAGACCGATCAGATGGTAATATCCTGCAACGACTTTTTATGATCATTACAGGGGTGCATAGATGCGCTTTTCGTTAAGTAACAGAATGCGAAGAATAAAAGTATGAAATCGTCGCGTATACTCAAAGATGATTTTGTCAATGCCCTTCATACGACGTATTTGTAATGTTTTGTGTTGCATTTAATCACCTGGCAGAATACCACATCAGACAAATTCATAACCGTCATTAAGACATACAACTACTTAGGACGCTGACTGACATTTAACCTCAATTTTCATGACCTTTTACTTAGTATATTCTTATAAATACATTTTATACACAAGAAGAAACCAAACAGCTTGGAACTAAAATGTTCCCTGAGGAAGTAAGCATGCAACAGCCTGTTGTCATCTAAAAGTACAAATACTACTAACTTTATCATTAACTATCAAGCACAAAATCACTTGAAGTTCATTTTGCAACGGATGCAAAGCAGTATGTACATCCTGTTATTATTGGACTGCCTAAAGAATGGAGGTGGCTTCTAATACAACTAAATCGATAAAGCCAACATCTTCCAAAAACAGCGAAATTGCTCCTAATACACCCTGATATAAAAAGGCAACATTTTTCGCAAGTCATCGAAAATTCCTTCAAAGATAGGGGCGACTTCTATTCCGGAAAAAATGAGAGATCATAACTGTTTCGTCTAGTACGTGGTTTTCTCGTGTCATATCCTTCGGAAATATGGACGCCAAGTCGATTTTTTTCACTTTGACTTGGCAGGAGAAAATGAGGTAAAGGTTCCTATAAATGCAAATCTGTTATAATATAACAAAAAAATCTCATGAAAGTATCTCTTTTATTTGACTTACAACAATATTCCATCATCTAACACATACGTGGTTGAATAATACTTGTTAAGTATGCACTTAATTTTGTTTACAATTAATTTAAAATGATTTCTGACTCAACTTTTAGTACTGTCGGACTCTTTTAAGAAAATATCTGAATATGTCTGAATGCCAGAATAACTGCTGACATTTTAATCGACTATACACAGAAAAGTTGTTTTATAAGTCATGTATCCTAATGGTACATGTGGGAAACTATTGGCTCGTATTGCTATATTTTTACTAGTAGCTAGCTAATGCGTTTAGGGGGCAACTGGCAATGGTCACAAATTATAATTTGTTATATCATTAATTATCTTTGTAAAGTTTGTCCTAGGAGCAAAATGATTTTTGACAAAACCGCTAATTTGCTATCCGGTTGTGATTGTAAGGTACATGTAGGCTACATCTCCTGTTCATAGTTTAAATATTATTTTTTTCTGAAATCCCATAACATACCATGCTCTTCCTGCAAGAAATGTAATTTGTGGGCAACTAAAATTACACGCACACTCATTGTTCATTTCGTAAGAGAGCGGTAGGTTGCATCTGTAAAAATTACACATTGATACTTGGGCAGATCGATATAAAATTAAAACACAAATGTAGAATATGCAAAACAATTACAGATTTTGATGTGACTAGGTAGTGATGTGACTGCTACGATGCTTTCCTTTGGTAAACATTTAGGATCAATTATTGCCTTCCATGCTACTTATGCTTTGTAAAGGACGGACACGAACATTCCTGAATATAATTGTTCTACGATCGCAGCTTTCATCGTATATTTAGAGGTTATAAACGGCAAGCGACCTACGGGGTGAAAATTAGCATATTTGGCTAAAATTTCACCTCAGAGGTCTTATATCCGAAATCAAATACCAAAGCGCACCGTTTATAACCTCATTATAATATGCTAAAGTTAAGTAAAAGTAGACAATGACTTTATTTAGGACCGAAGTTGGAAGAATGGTTTTGGAGCCTAGCCTCAACACAAACTCTAAAAAGATCATTTCAGAATGCGCGCGTGCACGGTTGATTCCATAGAGTACGGCAGTGGAACGCATCGATATCGCGATACACATCAAACTTGAAGAATTTTACTTAAAAAACGCTCAACAAGAGCCTAAAAAAATTATGTTGTTGTTACATCGCCATCTCTTCTCATACAGACTCTTCATTTGTGGGTTCATCACGCGGTATCAGATTAAAATTTAACAATCAAAATCAATCACAGATCGTAGACTTGTTCGACATTTTAGCGCGTTGAGCTCTCAAGCTTGAGTTCGAAATTTTCACGAGCTCCAAATGTTACGCAGCGCAGGCCTTCTTGTTGAGAAAATAAACCCCGGCTCAAGCCCATCAGATTGCCGGATTACCACTACGCATATTTTAATTAGTAGTAAGCGTTAAAGCCCTAATATTGCCTGAAGATTGTAACATGAAATTGCTTTTCACAAGTAACCAGCGATAATGCCGTGATTTGCAGGGACCTTAATTTTCAAACCTATCCATAAAGCTGCATGTTTATCCTCTAATAACCTTCCAATGCATGTCCATGCGCGATCAAATATAAGCTGAATTGTCAATACTTCGTGTACATACTTTGCACAGTGAACGGTTTACACATGCGTATAGCAATATTTGCATTGGAGGTAAGCTGGTAAACCATCACTAAAGTATTGAAGACATGTAGTCATGGATACAGAGTAACTGTAAAATTGCTGAACAACTCTTTTCCTCTTTCGCCGGGCAAAACTCTCTTGGGCCTTGATATCGTCTAAAGCACGGAAAGTGGATTGGAAGACACTACCACTCCAAAAAGTAAAAAGCCATTTATAGGGATTAATTTTAGACAGTGAATTGACATGACAATATTTCGACCTTTCAACCACAAGACCTCTAACTTTCTTGAAGTCTGATTAGTTATCAAAGTATCAAATCTAAAAATAAGATGTATTTCAATGATTATTTTATACGATAGGTCAAACAACTGTCTTTTATCCTATATTTTCGAAAAATCACATTAAGTCATAAAATATTAAGACAATAATATTCTTTAAGTTAAGGTACCCTTTATGTGATATTACAAATTCTTACCTCCGTCATAGAGCATTTCATTCTCATCCACGAGCTTGTTTATTGCCTTTTGTTTTAAAATGTTCATCTCTTCGAGCTGTACATTGGCCTTACTCATGATATCTTCCTGATTTAGCTTCTGTTCAATTATTTCGCCTTCTTGAGATTCCTTACAAAGCCCCGCATTCGAAGCCCCTGCTTAAAATGGAATAATTGTTGCGAGAAATTTTGACAAAAAGATTATATTGACAAGATCCAATTAATTGTAAATACATCCCGATGTTATAAATAACATTTTATTTGAAATTGAAACTGCAATAGTACCCGAAAAGGAAAAAATGATCTATAATGTAGATCCCCACACCTCTAAACCAAAAGAGATGTGAGGTAAAACAAATGCATTATACAACATTAAAAGTATTGTTGTAGGAAATAGGACCAAAACTTACCCAATACTCCAAAGTGTTATGTCGCAAATTACAGCTAATCTCAAATTCTACCTAATGTTTTACGTAGACATAATACAAAAGGCAATGTGTTCGTATTCACTTTGTTTTATTCTCTACAGGGACATGGCAGAAATATGAAATAAACTTTTAAAGGCGGAGCCTCCCTTTTAAACGGCGCGAATCTATGGCGGCGTTCATTATGTAAGTGGACACCAAACTTGCAATACGCGGGCACACGCTCCAGAAAATGCTAGTTTTTAGTTGATTTTTTTCCAGCAGCAAAAACTCAGACAGACTGCAAAGCGGTCAGCGCGAAGCTGCTGCCAATCGAACTCTGTGGTTATATTCAAATTCTAACGCAACTGGAAAACGAGTTGGTGGTCGGGAATCGATGACCCAACCTTCAATCAACAGCTTGTTTAAACTATGTTTGCAGGATTAGCAAAAGGTGCCAAACGTTTGAGATGATTTTGTGTAATTAATGTTATAGAAATCAAACATCGTGCTGGCAAAGTGTTTGACCGGGAGGAGAACTCCACTAATGAGAGAACCTGGGATCGAAAATATGCAGCTTTAACAATAAAAATAATGGCGAGTCGGCAATACTGTGACTTTGCGTTACCCTTCAAACAATGTCTCTAGCAGCCATTCAATCCAAATGTTGTGTCTATTAAAACACTCCAGCTTTTGGCCATACAAATTTTGACGTGGGCACTATACGGTCTAGGCCCCGAGAACCGTATAGTGCCGACGTCAATGAATATTCAGCGTGAACGAGGGCGATAAAACTACAAAGAATGCTTCGGATAAGGCTGACAGGAACGCAAACAAATTATCCCCACTCTATCCCAAATTCTACACTTGGCTCTTCTAAGTATTTCTCTGCACTTCCACCTGGGCAGTCCACAACGACTGGATTGTCGGTAGTTGAGAACGGCGACACCAAACGATGTTTCCATTGTCCATCGTGAGTTGAAATGGATACTAGTAAACTATTAAAAGTGCATGTAACGTTGTAACGTTGTAAAGTACCAAAGTCACCATTTTTGACCGAAAATGAAAAGAAATGCGTTGCGACACACGATAATTTCGAGTATTTAAGCCCCATAGTTCCTCAAACCACGGCCAGAAGCTTATACGTCGGTATACGCTCAAAGCTGACATTGTGGGTATGCATTACACTTCAGCGACGAGTGTTACGCTTGCGATCGTGTCGATCGGTACGACGGTATGACATGTATCAATGGTCCAGTTCAAGTGACTTGAATGACTACAAAACTGATGTTTTCTCCGTTGTTATGGAGAGGGGTCCGGCATTCACAGGTGCGGAACATTTTGGCCTGTGGGACATAACATTAAAACAAAAACTGACCAACTTAGCCAGTTTGTAAGTGCTAGCTTCCCGGGGACAAGGATTAGCTCCGCCCGTACCCCGGCCTGTACCTAGATCCCAGCTTTGTACTTAGCCGGCGGTTAACTGTTTTTATCCTTTATGTAAGCCTAGTGTATGGTCAGTCGTTCAATTTTGATATATTGAAGTCTAATTTTGATATGCTGACTTATTCACAGACAAACAGAACAAATGCTAACATGCCGGCTGACCCGTGTAACGTCGGGAACACACAGATGCTGAAAGCAACTCAAGGATAACATTGCCTCAATTTTCTCCATTCTCCTCCAATGAACCCGAGTACAATTTTACTGACGGTATTACACTATTGCCAACTAGTCATGTTATGAGGGACTATGTATACACTAAAGTTTTCGATTTCATAAACCAGAATTCAGATCTCTCCGTTCAAGTGATGAAGTTTCTCTTAAAACTCAACCAACAAGACACAGATTATGATGATCGTTCTTTCTCATATGTAGCTGTAGCAGCAGTCATAGCTCTCGTACGTTGCGACGGAAAAACGCTTTTTCCGTTGCACGACTCGGAGTTTTGCTGTTGCAATCCAACTTCGACCGGGAAAAACGAGAGCTGCGACTTCACAGATGAATGCTGCTGCTTTCTTGTGGAATAGACTTTCTAGTCATATTCGTTCAGCATCAAGTACTGAAGTTTTAAAATCTTGACTAAAGACCTGCTTCTGTGAGAAAGCATATACTCATGCGACACTGTGTAAACCGCCAGTGAAAATTTTCTTTATGCTTTGTCTCGAAAACTTAGGTGATTGTGCTCAGCTCACGTCTGAACTTGTACTAAACATAGCGTTTAGGACCTGATAAACAAAATGTTACACTTGGTGGGGGTGTTCGGGTTTAGGCGCAAAATTTAAAATTCATTGTTTATCAGTGCGTACATTTTGACACACACACCCACTAACTCATTAAGCTGGCAGAAGCTCTCGCAGAAATTTGTATGGCAAAAAGCTGTCATGAATCTATCTCATATTTGTGACATGTCCCTATAGCAAAAAAAAAACCCAAACAAACATATTTCATGCAAGGCATTGCCTTTATGATATGTCTAGGTAAAACTGTGATATAAACATAGTGGGATGGGGTAAGTTTTCGTCCTATTTCTTGAACACTAAAGAAGATATTATGAAGTTATTACGAAAATACCGCAAAGGATGCACAAGGACATTGTCGCAGCGTATCGCCCGACGCAAAGCGGAGGGCGATGCACGGCGCCAATGTCCGAGTGCATCCTTTGCGGTATTTTCGTAATAACCTTATTATTATACATCTTACATTCCTGATCGGGGCATCAAAATGTCGGAGTAGTGACCGTTTTCGTGCAATGTCAACAATTTTTCTTCCGATTTTATCGTGCCAGTGTGGAACGCTACCTTGGACGCGCTTCTGCAAGTTTTGGAGTGTGTGCACTACACACACATGACACATACGTAAGTAGTAGGTAAAAATTCCTTTCCATGACAAATAAGAATATTTACACCCATTTTATTCATTTTAGCTACAGGGGATTTCCCTTCCTGTAGCTAAAAATGACATACGCGTACGTGAGTTTATATACAGGTCATCTCATTTACGCGACAGCTGGCACTGACACATAAATGGCGATGAGTCATATACAGCAGATAGTGCATTGACCTATATATGAACTCAGTGGGGAATTCCCCGCTGAGTCACTCACGTTCGACTTGCGTAATGCACTAGCTATGACTCACAGGGTAATCACTATCAGAACATCTGTCGGAACGGCATTCTATTATCGGATGGAAGGGAGATCATTTGTTAGATAGATTCTGACTGAGATGTAAGTAAAAAAGTCTGCTCTTACGAAGGCAACAGGGGAACTGTGCCCGTTCCGGAGGTGATTCTCGTCTTCTGGATGTAAGTATGAATTTTATCAATATCTGCTGGCTGGCCCCTTTCCACTATGTTTGGAGTCATATTAACACTTATGTTAGATTTTCAACCCCTACCCGTTCCGTAGGGATGTTGCGCAATACCTTTCCAGCAGGGGCTTTCCAGTAGGACTTGCGCAATACTGTTCTGGTAAGGCTTTCGCAATACCATTCCGGTAGGCTTCGAGTGTTGCTTAGCAGCCTGTGATGTCATGTTACAGGTCTGAAATTCTACAGTTTTCATGAAAAAATTTCTACAGAATCGTTCCGGTAGGTTTTTTCTGAACTCGAGAGTTAACTTGCTCACGCGATAGATAAAATTTTAGAAATTTCCTCTGAACTTAAAATATGTCGGAAGACCATTACTTCAAACAAAATGAGACGTTTTAGATAAATAGTACTGATATCTAAAGTGTAATTTGTATCTTTTTTAACAAATGAAATGTTACTTTCTACACTACTGTGTGCAACAATATCTAAATCTTTTTTATCTTTATCTATAGTTATGATAATATTGCAAGGTGTTCTTGAATCTGTTTTATAGCGATATTTCCGACTAAATCATCAAATTTGTCTGCTGTAGCTAATTTAATGCATTTGATAAAAACTGTACCATGTTGAAGTATTTTCATATTATCTGTCATCTGTTGACTGGCCGTCTGTAAATTTAATTCAGCTGTCTCCTCCCCCACACTCTTCAGACCCAGTTTCTTTAAAGTTTCGTCCCAAAATAAACTTACTGGAACCCTGCTAGCTGTATATGAACAATAATTCTCACCAGTATTTATCCACCTTTGCAGTGTATTATCTGTCTTCATTATTGTATTAAGAGGACTAATTTTAAGGTGAACTGGTATACCGAGTAGTGTAATGTATGGGTTATTAGGCTTAAGATAAAGGCGAAAATCGGACAATTTATATTTGTTAACATTGCTATCAAAATAAATCACATTTGGAGTTCCTAGCAGTTCAGCAACACCTCCTGCAATTTCACTATCCAATATATCTAAGATGTTACGCGGTATATTATAAGGCATGAATTTCTGACTATTCCCATCCCAAGCAGTAGGATCATTTGCAGCCTTTGTAGCGTCTATTATGGACTCATCGACGTCTTTCAGTTCGGAAAATTCCACAGCATGTTCGTGGCTTTGCACAGCGGCAGAGGCTAAAACGAACTGTTTTTTACAGTCCTTGTATCGAAGGACGTAATCCTTATTATGATTACCTGCTATCTTAGTATTATTGTTAGTTTTAACATCACTCGAGCTCGAGATTTTGTCCGTGAATTGCACCTTGACCGAAGTTACTTGGACCAGACATAATTATCCTATATACAGTGAAAAATAAATAATACCGTGTAATAATATAGAATCATGGCTTCAGCAATAGGAATGACAGTTCTCGGTGCTGTATTAAATGCAACGGCATTCACAGGAGAAATAATATCGGACAAAAGCTTTCCGGGAATGGTGAGGCTCTTATTGAAGAGAAAATTAGACATGATAAAGCATTAGAAAAATTTGAACATGACAAAAATTGTCTGGTCAGAAAAAACATTACTCCAAGCTGATTGGGAAAGAGAAAATCAAGCAAAGGACGCGCACGCTGCAGTTGAATTAAGAGATACAGATGTAGAAATAGTTGAAGAAGCAGCAGCGGTGGTGCAAGCCAACTCTGCGTCAGGGCCAGTTTAATTCTCAGATTATTATCAGCCCAGTCCTGAGCAAAAGAAATATGAAATGATTTATATTGCTGGAGGATTGGTCATGGGATGGTTTATGCTTCGCTAGCTTTGCTGATGCGTAAGCTACAGCAATTCAATACAAAAGCTAGTTGGCCAGTTATTGAAAATGACTATGTTTCCATCCTGATCTGTTATCCAAATACGCATTGAACTCATATAGTCTGAACCCTTTCTCAATGGCATGGAAATTGAGCCCCCGTTTTTAAAATCATAGGTGACCTTTTCACTTATTTCTTTTGTATCCTGGACGGGAAGTATTTGTAAACAGTCTGATACTTTCCCCTGTATGTATTCACCCGAGCCAAATGAAACATAATTTCCAGTAACATCAACGACATCTGAATGAACTATATATTTAGTGACTGTTAAGAAATCCGCTCTCTTCGGACTCATAGTACTTTTTATCACAGGGTTGTCCTCAGGTTTATCTGAAAAACCGACGAGGTTAGCGAAGTTACCTGTAGCATTAAAAAATACTTTGATATCTTTAGCCAAAGTTAGATAAATGCGGTTTGTCGGCAGATGTTTTTCAAAATTAATTTTCTGTTTCAACCCGATTGCTTTGTTGAGTGTATCGATATTGTAGTTACCTGGACGTATTGATATAGTCTTCTTCGGTTGCCCTTTTTCTTGATATTTTAATATACTATTCGCCCCCGTTATGTTATGCCATGAATTATAATATAGTGAACACTGTAATAGTCTTATTGAAGTAAACTGTGATATGTCAATGCAAGGGTTAAAATTAACAGTAACCGGTTTGCCTGTTTTGCTTTCAATCCAAATGATCATACTTACTGTATATACATTACAAAGCATAAGGTTCGGCAGGAATAATATTTTTCTGTTCAAGGAGATCTTTGGTCGCAACCGCGGCAGCAGTCGCTCCACCTAATTTTACCCACCGAGTCAAATTTGGTCGACTTGGATCGCCAATATCTATTTTTTTAGAAATTTGCTGGAGATCATAAGATATCCCATCGTAAGTCCTGCAATTACAATACCATCATACATTGTGTTTACAACTGTTTTAGTATCCATGATTGCTGCCAAGTATATAAAATAGAAAAATAAAATAATTACGGAATTCCTTACAGAGTTAATCCATCTCATACAATGTAGAGGGACGGGATTTGGTTCTGTTCCGGAGGGGGCCACTACCATTCCGGGCTCTGTTTTCGTCGTTTTCTAAAGCGGCTCATCTTTCTGGAGGGGACAATTATGCCGAGCACATCCAAAATATAGCCCTAATGCAGTCAATGAAACTCCTATAATTCCTTAAACAATGTAACATTTATTATACCAGCTATCACACTGTCCTTTCGTCGTTGGCGGTAGACTTATACAGTTTGCCGCTACAGCATCGCTATCATTAGTCATTGCTTCCCGCTTCAACTTCTTGTTTTGCCTGTTCCATTCTGCTAGTCGCTTCCCTGTGGCAACTCTCCCTGGATGCTTCGTCGGTAATGTAATTTTCTCTATATTGCGCTGTGGCTCGTTCCTGAGGGTAGTCGTCGGAGGTGTCAGAGTCGGCGGAGCCGTTTCCGTTTGCTGAGTCCCTTTGGGACGTGATGCTTGCGAAGTTGAATCCATTTATTTCGGTTATTATATTAAACCCGATTTTTTTAAAATCTAAATGTTTACCCGTAATTAAACTGGTGGAAACTAGAGCAAGTATGGGTCCCCATGTGTAGGCTATCCGTCCTGATAATCGTTTTATTTCACTGTTTAGAATAAAATCCTTTTTAAGATCAGTGGCATAGTTATCTCGGTCATCGATTGGAACTACCTGACTTATTGCTCTTGCTCCTAGATCTATGAAACTTTGAGTGATATTATCACTTATAAGAGAACTGTATTTCGCTTCATACATTTTGAAGGCTTTATTTACCGTTTCATCTCCCCATTTTTCTACGTCAGCAACTGAAATCTCCTTACCAAAAAATAACCTACTCTGGCCACTTGCGATGACACAGAGTATTTTTTCACGTTTCATCTCTATTATGGATCGAGCGTCCGACGCTGCGGTTGGTAGTGCCGCTGTCGTATTTGCCGCTGCCGATGTCTTTATTAAATTCTCTATTGTTTGCACTATGTTATCTATTCTTAGTAAAAAATAAAAAATTCGTTTAAACCTGAATCCGAAATATAGTATTAACATAGTCTGGAATGTTAGTATGATTCCGAAATATGTAATATGAAAATTCTCCTCCATTAAAATCTATCTGTATATAGAAACACGAATCATGAGTACAGACGCATTCCCAGTTGCTTTTCCATTGAATAAGACGAGCGTACTGACAGTACAGCATGCTGATATTCCTCCCAAACCGAACGACATAAAACGTGTTCTCATGGACTTAGAAATATATGTAACGCCGACAGATAAATTTACTTTTCATCCTCAGGATGTGTTCAAAGATAACGTAATCACTCATCGAACAGCCAAAGAAAGTAATGTCTGGCTGGGCAGCCTGCACATGAAATACTGGGACCAGCAATTAAATTTCGCCGTATGGTGCAGCACTACTGGTTGTGGTATATCATTCGCCCATCTCTTCGATATGAAATATCCGCCGCAAATACGATCATTCTGTCGTTTTCATGTTTACTTTACAATACGTCGGATCCTTCATGAAATGGGCGTTGCACTTCCAGACGATACTGTCTTCAAAGCCGGTGACAATCCGTACAATCTCGTGAAATATGAACTTCTCTGTACAGAATTTGGAAATATAAGCCCAACGAAGTCTGACTTTTGTTATCGTTTCGGTCAAAACTCAGGTCTTGGTTATGGTTATGAATATTACACTAATCGTGGCCCCGTTCGACGGCCAAAAGCAATATACAATGGTCAAGACTTTTTCCTCTCCGCTGACAGTGGCGTTTCCTATACACATACCATTTTTGGAAAGAAAATACATGTACTGCCCAACAAAGACCGACCACATTATTATTTCTTCCGAAATGATAGATCGGAGGGTCAATACAATAGTTTTATCCCTCTGAAGGGAGACTCGGGACTAACAAAGGCCGGTCTCGCCCGCCTCAATGAAAGCCTTGAAGCCTACGTATATTGCATACTCGGTGCACAAGCAAATATTCGCAGTACCATAGTGGGCGATACCACTACGGGCCAAAAGGATGCCTATTTGGGCAGTATTCCGTGAAGCATATTTCCTACCTGAGAGCGCTTCAGTCGGTTGCTATTGATGACAGTGAACATTGTATCAATTTATTTTCAATAGTATATCGATCGACATCTGCTCGCGTGCCGCTCGTGTAATCAGGTCATCTCATGAATATTTCCACATTTACCCGTATATATATATATTGACGTACAAGCCATACCATAAACGAATCTGTTGGTTTCTTGTACTCAAATTAAATCGACGACATGTTTTTCAGTTTCGGTAATACTTTTACGTTTCAGCATATTTTGGCGCACTTTTGCCAAGTTTGGCGCCAGTGTGAGCAGGGAACGACCTGCAAGTGAGCAAGACAACAATGTATCAATTTCGGACAAAAGGATATCGATCGATAACGTTCACTGCACGTTGACAGTGGAGACTCTGTGCCGTTTACCCTCCGCTCTGTGTTATTTTTTCAATTTTCTGCAGTTTTCATCGTTCATATTCGCCCAAATTTTGTATACACTACAACAACTTGACAGGTATTTAGTCTGTACAACTTACGAGACGCTAACTGATTAAAATGCGTCCATTTACGACCCTCCTTCTGTATATGTAAACGCTGTCAGGTCGCCATTTTATTGAGAGCAGGAGTAAATTTCAGTGATCGGAATAAATACAATGCAAATAAAACAAGTTTCGTCAAGAAATTAAAAAATCTAAAACCAATAGAATTTTGTTTATCAATCAGAGAATCACAGCGCCAATTTTCACCGTCATTGTTTCAGAATTGAGGAATTTGAACTGGCGAGAAGTTTGCAATGTGTGTGTAAATTAGACGCCATTGTTTTCTGTGGGAACTAGAGGTTATTCGCCGTATCGTAAAATGAAAAATACATCTGAAAAAACCGTTAATTTAACTTTTTCATTTCGCCGTCATATTTTACAATATTTGAGATCACACATCTCATGAATGGTAACTAAAACGCTATGGTTTTATTTTTTGAGTTTCAGTCTTATTTTTATGAAATGACGAGTTAACATCGTTTGGGCTGTTGGCTGTGTTTTCACGTACTTTTACATATGCCTATTATCGCTTAGGTATTTTAGCAATTTGTCCGTGATATTTTCGCCAAAATAACATAATTGAAAGGGCAACATGTCAAGGAAATAGGGTATGCAACTTTTTCATCAATATTTTGCTGTGCAGCGAGGAAATCCGGCGAAATTTTCCACACGACGCGGAAGGTGGATTTTACTCTCTGTACGCGTACTCAACGTATGCGTGGTGAAATATATATTGCCCAAAGTAGGGCGCGTTTGAGCCGTAGTGTACTGGCAGTCCAGAGCAAGTAAGAAAAGAATTCGGCGTTCTCCTCGGAGATGAAATTCGCAATACCGACAAAGTAATCAGTTATAGGCGATACCAAGATACAATAACAAATACTGGTGTCAAACTTGATATGGCCGTTTCGCCAAATTTACTTCTCTTGCTGTCTAAAATGGTTATTCTTTCGGGCCCGGCAATCACTGGTTATAATAATGAATTGCAATACGCTACAGAATCTATGGTCTTCGGGGTGAATGGAGATATAAACACAGAAATTAAAGAAAGTGCTAAACATGAGATGGATGGGGAAGAGGATTCTGTGAAGTGGCAGGACGACCCGCCTCACAATGACACAAGTCAGATTCCTATCGGAACCCCTATCGAAACGGTTCCGGCAGGGGTTCCGAAGGCAGCAAATACAGTCGCCGGCGAGGATCCTATTCATGAATACGGCAAAATTGATTTGTTATCTTTGGCCATGTTCATTACATTTATGTACAGTATATAAATCGGATGTATGCAACCGTGCCATTCAACATGGTTATAACTGGACCGACAAATTCTGGCAAAATGGAATATGTAATGGATCTCCTCACTGGTCCGTACCTAGGGAAATTTGAATATATAGTTTTCATTTGTCCGACATTCATGAACAATAAAACATATAATAAAAGATTCATTTTCACCGATGATAATGTGTTTGTGTTTCCGGTCGGACTCGATGCTGTGGATGATACACTAGCCTTCGTACATAAGGAATGGGCCGGCATGAACACTTTAATAATCCTCGATGACTGCGCATCGTCCAAAGATATGAAGAAGCGCAGTGACTTTTTAGTCAAACTTGGTTTCAGTGCAAGACACGACTGATTATCTGTCTGGGTTCTGACTCAACAATATACTAGTATTAGTAAACCATTCAGGGAAAACATACAGATGTTAGTACTATTTTACACACCCAGCAAGACAGACAACAAGACTATTATAAAAGAATATGGAATGGAGGTGTCAGAACGGGAGGCATCGGACCTAGTCAGGCAATTGAAAAATACACCATTCAGTAAACTAGTATTTCATCCGTAGGACATACAATTTTTCGTATAATATAGCTAATCATGGCTTCGCCCAAAGGTTCTAGGGAATAAACTCTTAGAGAATTATATTACGACCCGAAAACTGGTTTTGGAGGTGTACAAAAATTATATGATGCAGCACGCTCCAGCGGACTAAAAGTTACTAAGAAAGAGGTACAAGACTGGTTAAAAACTCAGCTAACTTATAATCTACATAAACCGGTACCTCGTACTCGAGGTGCTACGGGTGGGAGGCGCGTTTTCGTAACATCGATAGACGAGTTTTGGCAAGGGGATCTCGTGGAATTCCCTTCAACATTCGCAAAAGAGAATAAAAACATTCGATACATGCTAACAGTAATCGATGTGCTCAGCAAATATGCATGGGCCAGGCCGATACAGTCAAAAACGGCTGATGATACTCTGCAGGCACTACAAGATATAATTAAGAAATCCGGGAGGCAACCCGACAAACTTCAGACAGATGAGGGGCAGGAATTTACTAACCGAAAAATGCAGAAATGGTTGGAGGAGTCGGGAATTCACTGGTTTCACACCTACAGTGATAAAAAAGCTAGTGTTGTGGAACGTTTTAATCTTATGTTAAAGACGATGATGTGGAAATACTGTACATACAGACAGACATGTAAATGGCTCCCCATTCTACCAGAACTTCTCGAGAATTACAACAACACCGTACACAGAAGTATAAAAATGAAACCCCTCGACGTAACAGAGGACAACGATTGGCAGGCATTTTATACACTTTACCCTGAGTTGGCAGCCATGGAAGCTCACCCTGAATTCAAGCTGGGAGAACGGGTCCGAATTACAAAATACAAGACCACTTTCAGGAAAGGATATTTACCAAATTGGACAGAGGAGATTTTCATAGTTTCAAAAGTGGTGTATGCAGCTTGACTGGGAACGCCGCCAGTTTATAAGATGAAAGATCTGAATGAAGAGGAAATACTCGGCACTTTCTATTCTGATGAACTTCAGAGCACTGCTGGTGCCGACGAGCTGTACAGAGTAGAACGAATTTTGAAGACGAAAAAAATTAGAGGAAAGAAATATTATCTGATAAAAAGGAAAGGTTATTCAGAAAGTTTCAATAGTGGGAGCCAGAGGAAAATGTTATTAGAACTTCGTAGTGTTCCGAAGGAGTACTCTCTGTAGTTCCTGTGCTGGTACTTGGTCAAGTACTACTCAAGTAGTAACGTAAGTAATTACGAAAGTTATTCAATAAGTACCGTGGAAGAAGTCTTAATTTCTTGAAGGAAGAAAGTGTCAGTTTACCACCACCCCGCTTCCAACCGCCCGGCCAAGTATTTATCATGTATTGTCGTAAGTAATGTTCACTTATTGCATCTTTTTTGGCTGTATGTGGATGAGGTGGTACCCCGGATCCTGAACATATTAAGTTTGCAAGATCTTCAAAGCGACTTCTCATCATGCCATGGTCCGTTCTTTCGAGTGCCCCTTTTTCAGCTTTATCTTTAAGTTCTGGTTGAAGTATAATGTACACAACTGACACGAGCTATAGACAAGTAACTTTAAAGTCTTGTCCCCTTTCGGAACCGTAGGGCTTCATCATATCAAGTGCCTGTAAGTCAAACGGAGCATTATAAGCACACACTGTTTCACAAGCATTAAGAAGTTTGTGTAGGTTCTTGAGTGAGACTCGAGGTTGTTCTAGTTGTTCTTGATTAGGTGGATAATAAGCTTTTTCAAGTTTCTCCTCGCCGAAACCATCTATTAAAAATCCCTGGCTGCCGCCGCCCCATGCAATTCCAAAGTCAAATGCTCGTGGAAAATCTACTGGCCCGACTGTCTCGGAATCAATTGTTGGATAAGTGTATTCTTGAGAACTTAAGGCGTAAGTGGTTGACTAATTACCAAACATGGAAGTCTGTAGTCATTACAAATTTCTAAGAAAACTTGTTTGAACTTATCATGAATCTCTTCTGGTTCTTTTAAGGCGGCTATTTCATATTGTCTGGCTCGAGTCAGAATATTCTGCCTACAATAATCAAAAGGCATATCTTTGAATATGATAATGAAACTGTGTAAATCGTCAAATGCCTTTGAAACAATCTTTTTTTCTTCCGACTCCGTGGAAACGCCCTGGATTCTAGAAAAAGTTAGATGTTGAATTATGGAAGAGTCACAAATAATGTAGTTTGTGTTGGCTTTCCCAGCCCGACATTGTAAACTAAGAGTATGTTCTATAAACGTTCTGAAAATCGGCAATCGAAACTTTCCCATTATAAAAGTCGGCAATGTTGCTAGAAAAACTAGTGTCAAATTCTGGTACGTGAGTCGCCGCCAAATTTACTGCATAGTAACTCTTACTGCTTCCAGTTGGGCCATTTATGAATATGTATGACATTTTTGCGATCTATATAAATAGAAAAAAATTTAAAATTATTTTCGTAAAGATATATTACGAAAAGACAATGGCAATCCTTTCTATTTCAGATGCAATAAAAATACTTGAAACCGGAGAAAACAATATCCAAATCAGTGACTTCAAACTCATATTTGGTGAATATGTAGATCCTATAATATATGTAGACAGTGAGTTAGAAGTGATTTTCAATATTGGACCTAAATATGGTTCAAAAGATCCTGCTACACGTGATGAAATGTGTGTCCGTTGGCATCAAAGTCTTCAAAAGTTTACTGATTTAATAGTATTTTGTACCTTAGGTGAAAGTTTCGATGCATCCACCGCTAAAAGTTATGCTGCAAGCCTGGCCGCTCACGCCAAGAATCCTATCGGAACCGTAACCGAAGGGAATCCGCAGGTCGTAACCGAAGGATTATTTTACAATCCATCTAAAGTGTAGCAGAAGCGAGGGAGCGACAAAGAGACAAAGTATTTTAAATTTCGGTTTAAAAGAGGAGACGATTTCGCTACATGTATTGATATAATTCAAGAAATCGACTGTGGTTTTAAAGCAGTGAGCCGATTGCCAGCCAGAGAAAATCCTACTATTGTACCTCGTAATATCCGAAAAGGTAGTGAGATGGAATTCTTGGCATTTAAACTGCGCTTATTTAAGCGTACTACCCTTTCTTTCACTATAGAGAGGTTATTTTGTGCCACATCTAAACCAGAAATTCAAGACGCGGAAGAACTATTCGACTTAGAAACATTAGGTGAGATATAAACAAATAAATGCTGACAAAAATATTATAGTGGATTTTGATAATTTAGAATAAATATTTTCTTTTAAGAAAAAAATTCTATGATATATATATAGGACAGTTACGATGGAGCCAGTCGTGAATGAATATAAGATAAGCCAATTGCCCGATATACTTAAACTCAATTTAAATAGGGAGCTAGACACTCAGAATTACCTATGCACCATGACTCACACATATTTAACAGATTGTTCAGGCCAAGGATTTACTCTAGAAAATCCCTTTGGTAAAAAACCGAGAATAGATTTCAATGATCTTAGAGAAGAATTAATAAAGAAATGGGAGGAAATGGTGCCGCCGCAGTTTATTCCAAGGAGACTTACTGTGCATTACAACATAAAAAAATGTCCCTTACGAAAAGCATTCAAAGGTGCATTTATAGAAAAAGATTTTCCCAAAGTCAAGCGAGTCGAGGATATCGAAACGATCGATATCGAAGGTATGACAGAAAAAAGAAAGATGTACCGCGTTTATTCAGAAATGGAAGTCAAATTCAAAAATCCAAAAGATCAAAGTGTGCAAACTCGCACATACTATGTTAACTATGAAGGTATATACACAAAAGAGGTGGGAGGATCGGAATTGGATGTGAAACGAGAATTAGTAAAACGCTACAAAGAAATGCTTGATAAAGCTGAAGCTGTTCAGGGTTCCGGCCTCGTTCTCGAGGAGATACTTAATTTTGAAGTAAGACTGGTATTAGTTCTACTTGGGGCCGGTGGCTTACGCGACAGCCTGATTCAACTGCCTGAATGGTTAAAAAAATAAGAAATGTGTGAGCGATCTGGTTCTACCTAGCGGTAGCGAGAACTGCTTCAGGTATGCAGTCGTGGCCAGTATAAAGATGGGGGAGGAAGAGTTCTGTAAGAAGAAGGCTGGTAATACCAGAAAGCACTGGCATACGTACACTCCATTTATGGCCGATTACTGTTTTGATGGTATTCCCTTTCCTACGCCCGCTGATCTGACCGTGTTTAAGCGCTTCGAGCTGCAAAATCCAGGCATCAAACTCCAAGTATTTCAGATCTACGAAAGTGATCCCGACCCGTTCGGCATAACTGTGTTGTATAGTGGCCGTAGCAAAGCTCGTTCTGATAGGGAGCCTGTTCCGATAGGGGGAGCACAGATAGCGAATATTTTACTAATAGTCGGCGAAGACGCGTCCCGAAGGTGCCACTTCATACCAATTACTAAATTAAATCGCCTTCTTAATTCTAATAAAAATCGTAAGAATAAGCACAGGCAGAAGTGTATTTGTACAGTTTGTGGGAAAGGTTTTGCATCAATAGAAGAGTTGGAAGTACATCAGGTGTATTGTGGGACAGGCACGGCTCAGCCAGCTTTTCCTAAGGAAGTGTGTCAATTTGAAGGACATAAGAAGAAGGTGCCCTGCCCCTACGTTATCTACGCAGATACTGAGGCAATTATTGAGAAGGACACCGGCCGACACATTCCAATTTGTATTTCGTATGTTATGATTGAACGATGGCCAGGCAATCCACCGAAAGTTTTTAGTAAAAGAACATTCACAGGTACAGATTGTGTTACAGAATTTCTAAAGGATATGAAGAAAAGGGCCGAGTATTATTCGAAATCGTATTATTGGAAAGTCGTAAAGATGAAAGATACTTCTAATTACAATGATCCAGTCTGTATTGCATGTAAAGATGAAGCCGGATACCGAATAGTGAAGGATGAGCTTCGCAATACTTTTTATTGTGAAAAGTGCCGCCCGTCGAAAACCATTCCTATCTACTTTCACAACCTCAAGGGGTACGATGGTTCTTTTATTTTGAATAAGTTACATGAAATCGATGCTTCCGTTCCGGTAGGGGAACGCAACGCTGGACCAGAGCCAAATATCATAGCTAAGACGGGCAATGGTGGAATTATGTGTCTTATGAAAACATTTATTTTTAATGCCTCAATTGTTGTCGATGGGGAGAGGGAGACAGTGAAACGTTTCTTTTCTATAAAGTTTATGGACAGTGCTCAGTTGATGTCTGGGTCGCTCGCTAAGTTGGCAAAGACTGTGCCAGAGGATGGATAGACGGCAGTACCACTTTCGTACCTGGACATTCAGCGGGTGAAAGGTTTCTTCCCATATGAATATTTAAATTCTCCCGAGCGATTGGAAGAAGTGGAGCTCCCACCGAGACACAAATTTTATAGCAAATTAACGGAAGAAGGGATTTCGGAGTCCGATCACGAACATGCATTACGAGTATGGGACGAAGTTGGATGTAAGACAATTCGTGATTATATGGAATTCTATTGTGAGACGGACGTTCTCCTTCTTGCGAATATATTCGAAAATTTCCGTGACACATGTTTAGAAGCATATAAGTTAGATCTAGCCCACTATATGTCAGCGCCCGGCTTGACATGGGATGCTATGTTACTTTATACAGGTAATAGGTTTCAGCTCATTCAAGATGCTGAGCAGATGAATTTCATTCAGAGGGGAACTCGAGGTGGTATCAGTCAGTGTAATATTCATTACTTACAGACAAATCATCCAGCTTATGCCACAGAAGAGCCTGGCAGAGCTGGTGGGAATTATGACCCGGAGAAACCGTTAACCGAAATAAAATATCTCGATGCTAATAATCTTTACGGATGGGCAATGAGTCAACCAATGCCAGTGGGAGGACTTCATTGGATAACGATGGAAGCATTGTTAGAATGGTCTGCTCAGAATGGTGGAGCAGGCTTGGATTGGGGACCCGGCGCTAGATTTCCGCCAAGTTTTCTAGAAGTAGACTTAGAATATCCGGCCGAATTACATGAAGAACATTCCGATATACCACTCGCGCCCCATCACTACGAATTTCTGAGTCAGGGCAGTCGACTGATTAGAAGTCTTATGGACAGAGAGAGATACGTCTTACATTATAAGTTGCTTGAATTCTATCTTCGGATGGGAATGCGACTGAAAAAGATTCATTGGGTGCTTGCCTTTGAAGAGGCACCGTGTCTCGCGGAATATAATTGACTTTAACACTAAAATGAGGGCAAAGGGAAAGACAGATTTTGAAAAGAATTTCTATAAGCTTATGAATAATGCAATGTTCGGCAAGACAATAGAAGACGTTCGAAAATACAGAGACTTTAAATTTGTTTCAGGTCACAGTAGTACGGATAGTGGTCGTGAAAAGATTCAGAAGTATAATCCAAAGATGAAACATATAACTCTCATAACGTCCGAAGAGGATGGCGATTCCTGCGACAGTGTCCTACTGGAACTGAAAAGGGATCAATATGAATATAAAAAGCCAGTTTTCATTGGCGCGGCAGTACTGGAACTTTCTAAGCTGTTTATGTATGAGACGCATTACAATTACTTTCGAAAGCAGTTCAAAGGTATACGATTAGCCTACATGGATACTGACAGTTTTGTTTACAGTGTGCCTCTTCCTTCTGCAGACACAACTTTCAATGATATAGTCCGAGAAGATGTAGAACAGAATGGTGAGAAGTCTATATATGATACTAGTGGGATGGCGGCCCCAGATTTTCCAAAGATTAATATAAAGGTGATAGGTAAATTTAAAGATGAGTTGAATGGTGAACCTATTCTTGATTTTGTCGGCATACGCTCGAAAGTGTATGCTTTTCAGACTCCAACTTCGGAGACGAAAAAAAATAAAGGGATAAAAGATGTTTGTGTTAGAAAACATTTGAACTTTGAAGACTATAAGGATCTGTTTGAAACTGGGAAATTCCGAAGGAAGGAGACCGAGCGGGCACAATTTGTACAGTTTGTACAGAAAAAACCTGGAGATCCATAGTATAAAGCGTAGTAAAATCATGATGGCGCCAAATGATATCAAACGTGTGCAGTTATACAATCCAGACACGGGCAAATGGTTGGCAGAAACATGGCCGATAGGACGGAGTTACTAACAGAGTTAACTTTCATATCCATTTAATCCATAATGTCGCATGTATCTTTCTAGCGACGGACTAAATCCTTCTTGTTTTTGTATTTCTAGTGCCTGATGAAATATGTCCTGAATAAGGTCTGAGGCGTTTTCTGTTGTTGCGCCTTTTTCTTGTATTTGTGTAAGCAGCTGTTTATATTGGATGTAATAATGTTGATATCTCTCTCGCCTTTTTGATACTCCTGTTTTTCCTTGTATCACATCAATAATAACACCTGGTATAGGAGTTAAAGCTAAAAGAACTGGAACTGCCAGAATTGCTGCTATGACAGCTGAACTTACAAGAATTCCCTTAGTCACATTATGAGCCATATCAATCCGACCCATTAATTTATAACTGCGGCGATATGCGGCGCTAGTTCTTTCGATATAGTCGGCCAATTGTTCAATGCTTTCAACAACTGAGACGTGCATTTTTTTTACTGTATATGTAAGGGATGATAAAAAATAATTGTAGTAATATAGAAAGACAATATGGCAGAAGGAGGAGAAGATATACCACTCCAGGATTTCAATGATGCAAATTTAAATGATGATGATGATGCTACTGCTGAAACATACTTTATAGACGACGATAATGCCCTTGCAGAAGCCGATCCTTTCCAGGCTGGCCCGCAGGTTGGTCGTTTGATTGAACTTGGAGTAGATAAAAAATTAAGTATGATTCATCAATTCTTAGACTATAATAAAATTACTGATCCGGATGCACTAAATGTATTGGCTACAGAATCTGAGATTAGGGATGGAAAGCTGTATTATAAAAACCTCAAGCTATCTAAAGATAGAGGAGGTGGATTTTATAAGCTCACCATATTAATGAGAGAAAAAGGAGGACATGAATTTATGAGAGGTGTATTCGGAGGCTGCTCTAGCGCAGACCCCGAATATGTGAGTCGTATATTGTATTCTGAAGATGTGAAAAATGATAAAATACCGGCTGAGAAGATGACACCAGACGACATGGGTATATACAAAGATGAACTGACTTTCTTATGGCAAGATGCTAGTGGTAATGCAGATAAAATACAAGCTTTTGAAAATAAAATCGATGAATGGAACAATCTAAACCCTGAATATAGAGCTATTAATGATGAATTAAGGATTGCGAATATGCGTCTTGACGAGCTTAACACTGAAAAAAAGAAAATAACGCTAGAGAAAAAAGAAGTTGAAAAACAGTTAAAGGAAATTCCTGAAGAACACAGCCATGAAAAAGAAAAAGCCGAAAAACTACTAGCTGAACTCATAACAAGCGAAGCTAAAATTGACAATCGAATTAAATATGATTATGATAAGAACAGTGAGGCACATGAAAATCTGGCTACGACTAAGTCTCTTCGTGATGTAATTTCCGATCCAGATTTGTCCCTCAGGGTGAAGCTGACAGAATTATTTAAACGAAATGGTATTACAATCGCTGCATTACTTACTGCCCTTGGAATGACAATATCAACAATTGCCTTGGCTGTGACTAAAGGAGGACGAGGGGGAGCAGCAGGAACAGGAGCAAACAATGATTCAGGTCCGCCCAAAGTATATACAAAAGCGAAGGAAATTGTAAAGCAATTTGGCGAATGGTTAAAAACATTGGCCGCAAAAAGTGATGCTGCAATACCAGGTTTAATTGGCTCCCTTGTCAGTTTTCTATTAAAGACAGCAGGATCGGTGGTTGGATTTGTTGGAGAACAGCTATGGATATTTTTAACTGGTTTAACATTAGTCATAATAAATAAAATTATGTATTAAGGTGAAGTACTACGAATTACGTCAAAACTAAGTTGTGGTGTCATTTTCTTGAAACTTTGCACAAATATTCTTGGAAGTTGTGCAAGTGCAAAAATGAAATAAAAAATGGGGGTCACCACGCTCGTTTCCATGGAAACGGACGTTAAAATGGCGTCGTTAGAAATAAATAAAAATGATATAATTCACTTAAACTAAAGAAAGCAATTATAAAACACTTAGCAAACTAGTTAATTTTAATAAATACAAAGACTTAAGATCCATATCTATCGAATGTATGGTTTTCATGATGTTTGTGAAGAAATTTTAACATAAGTATCGATTACAAAATGATGCTATCGAAATTATATCACTACATAATTTTCGAACTTTCTTCCTGTCGCTTTGAATGGTGTCATTTTGACCAAACTTGGCGAATAAAATCCTGACATAATACCATTTAGTTTACACTTGTAATAAAAGGGTGTCACCACGCTACTTTTTACAATATCTCCGGGTGAATGGGTAATTTGCGCCATATAAATGGGAGAGAAATGTTAATTTTTCGCTCATATTGAATAAAAACCAGCTTCCTAGGGGGTCAAAATATGACAAGGTTATAGGTCACATGTATTTCTAATACACTTGGTCAAAAAATTAGGTAAAAGCGCAATTTCAACAATGACAGGTGATGTTAAATATATGCGCAACAAAATAACCCATTTGCGGCAGGCTGGAGTTAAATCTGCGCAGAAACGTTTTAAAGCGTGTGCGCGTCCGAATTCGTCGCCCTTTACCTTAATATATGACCAAGCATGTTTGGTGAAAAGAATATTACAAAGTTTCTTTCTAAAAATAAAGACCTGTTTGGCTTCTCTGTCGAATTGGAATGGTGTAAACTCCGACAGGTAAATCGTCATATCCTTCGAGCAAATCCAGGTGTCCAACTTAAAGATGATAATCTATATCATTACATATTAGCTTTCATTAAGGAATGTCAAAAGACTAACTTTTTTAAGCGACTAGAATTCATAAACGTCTTTCAGGAGGTTGATAATGATGAAACTGAAGTCCAACATTTACAAGAATATTGGGTTCTTCGATTGATTCGTGACCCAGGTAATCGATTTATCTTTCAGTCAGACGGAAATATTTATGTAAAGATGTGATTTATTTTCTTTTCAACTGTAATTTTTTCTTCTACACTACTATATACATTACACGAAAATGGGGTACGATAGATCATTATTACTGAATTTCAGCAACCGAATACCGCAGGGAACAAAGTCAGAAAGAACTCATCATGTGATTGCTCATAATCCAAGTGAGGCAGATCCAGGTCAGACACTTATCATACGATGTCCAAAGTTAGAAAGCGGAGTAGTATTAGTTCCAGATACTTTCGACCTAGTTTTTGATCTCGAAGTAATGGGACATGAAGATAACCGAGTAGTACAAAATGTTGCAAAAAATTTGGTGGAGCGTATGGTTCTCACATTTGAGGGTCAGGCACTTTTCAATTTGAATAAATATAATCTTATTGAATGTTATCGCTATCTCTTCAAACATAAAAAGGAGAGAACGAACATGACACTGTACGGACGAAAATCTAAGAAAATTGAGAAGTAGCGCGAAAGATGCAGATCACGCCGTCGTGGACGATATTTTACTTTTTGACACATATAAAACAAAATATGCTATTCATCTGACTCATCCCCTTATAACAGGTCATGGTATTGCATATCCATCAGCATTAGGGAGTCATATTGAATGGGAAATTACCCTTGCACCTGCCACCTAATTACTTGTCAGTAATCAGGTTGTTACACCAAATTATAAATTAAAAAACATTCAAATGAAATACGAAACAATATCTGATCCCGACCTCGCGAGACAAACTGCTGGTTATTACAACAGTGGAAAAAGTTACCTTTACGAGCATTTACATTATTTTAGAACAATCCCATTCAAAGAATCAACCACTGTTATCAATGAAAATATAAATGTACCACGACGTAGCATGAGAGGTATCTTAATACTCTTCACTAAAAATCAGAATCAGTCAGAACTTAATAGCGAATTTTTCTTTAATCCATCCATTGAATCTGTGTCTGTAATGATTGAAGGCATTGCAGATAAAATATATGTCCAGAAGATGTTACCAAGACAATTTTGGACAGAGACAAGACGGTATTTTGCTGAAGATAATGATTGGTGTGAAATTGATATAGATGAAGTCGATTATTTGAAGAATAAATTTTGTTTATTTATCGATCTGCGTAGTTTTAAAGATATTTAATTTCATGGAAATGGTCTTAAAGTAATGAACACAAAAGATGGCATACAACTTGAAATCCTGAAAAAAGATACTTAAGTTAAGGGTGTCGACACTCGCGATGATAATAAAATCGAAGCTCGCGATGATAATATATTTGCTCATGTTTATGTTATCAGTGATGCAATGGTCTCTGTTGAAAATAGTAGATTGAAGTCTATACTATTTTAGTTAACTCTCGAGTTCAGAAAAAACTCCGTAGAAATTTTTTCATGAAAACCGTAGAATTTCAGACCTGTAACATGACATCACAGGCTGCTAAGCAACACTTTAAGCCTACTGGAATGGTATTGCGAAAGCCCTACCGGAACAGTATTGCGAAAGTCCTACTGGAAAGCCCCTGCTGGAAAGGTATTGCGCAACATCCCTATCGGAACCCGTTCTGGTAGGGTAGGGGTTGAAAATCTAACATAAGTGTTAATATGACTCCAAACATAGTGGAAAGGGGCCAGCCAGCAGATATTGATAAAATTCATACTTACATCCAGAAGACAGGAATCACCTCCGGAACGGGCACAGTTCCCCTGTTGCCTTCGTAAGAGCAGACTTTTTTACTTACATCTCAGTCAGAATCTATCTAACAAATGATCTCCCTTCCATCCGATAATAGATTGCCGTTCCGACAGATGTTCTGATAGTGATTACCCTGTGAGTCATACCTAGTGCATTGCGCAAGTCGAACGTGAGTGACTCAAGGGGATTTCCCCACTGAGTTCATATATAGGTCAATGCACTATCTGCTGTACATGACTCATCGCCATTTATGTGTCAGTGCCAGCTGTCGCGTAAATGAGGTGACCTGTATATGAACTCACGTACGTGTATGTCATTTTTAGCTACAGGAAGGGAAATCCCCTGTATCTAAAATGAATAAAATGGGTGTAAATATTCTTATTTGTCATGGAAAGGAATTTTTACTTACTACTTACGTACGTACAGAGCGCGCGCGAGACTTGTTCTGGCACTCGTCCAAGGGGTCGCGCGGGGTCCCTTGAAACCGTTCTACAGTGAACGCGCAGATACAGCCGCAAGGAATAGGGCGCCTTGAAACCATACGTGTTACAGAACGGGCGCGCGTTCAGTAAAGGTTTTTTAGCGCACGCTAAATTCTATTGTTCTCGATGGAACATGTATAATAATGCATATTACGCATTTTAAATTCTTCTTTTTTTAGGTTGTGCTTAGTTCATCACACATAAAATGCTCATTAACAAATTTGCAGTATAGCAGAACAAACAAGTTTAGTGACTACATACAATAAATACTGCATGGTAAATACCCAATTTTGACATTTTTTTCCTTCTTCAGCACAATGCAATTAGTAAATAAAATTCATAAATCCTTTTGATTTGCTTCATTTACGAAAACCATAGTTATCATATTTTCTGCTGGTTACAAATACCTAATTGTCAGAAAAAATCGATTTAAAATCACCCAATTCTATGACTTCATATTTTTTAAACAAAAACTTATACACTTTAGAAAGACCAATATC
>LD342692.1:32533-43858 GCA_001465055.1 Ptychodera flava
CACTGTCGTCCATTCTATCTGCCAAGAGAGTTTGGCTCAATCATCCTTACAGTGACTTATGTACCTCCTGAAGTTAACGCCACAGAAGCAATGTACCAGCTTGGTGACATTATATCTAAACATGAGACTGCACATCCACGGGCAATTTCCATTGTTGCCGGAGATTTTAACCATTCAACACTACGTAAAACTATGCCTAAATTCCATCAGCACGTATCGTGTTATACCCGTAAAGACCGGATACTAGACCACTGTAACACTACTATAAAAGGAGCGTACCATTCACTAAAACGTGCCCCTCTAGGCGACTCAGATCACAACATGATCCACCTTATCCCCACATACACAACTAAGCTAAAACGGGAACAGCCAGTCAAACGATCTGTCTCCCTATGGACTTCATCAGCTATCGACAATCTCCGCGACTGCTTTGATTGTACAGATTGGGACGTTTTCCTCGAAAATGCAACATCAATAGATGAGTGTACGGATACCATCTTGAGTTATATCAAATTCTGTGAAGGTTTATGTGTTCCTATTAAAGAGGTTACCGTGTACCCAAACCAGAAGCCTTGGTTCAACGGTCTTTTGCGGAGTAAATTGAAAGCTAAGCAGGAAGCGTTTCATCACGGAAATCGTAGTGATTTTGTCAAGGCCAAGTACGATCTGAAGAAGTGCATAAAGTCAGCCAAGCGTGTGTATCAAAACAAATTGGAAAGTGACATTTCATTAACGAACTCACGAGAACTGTGGAAGGGTATTCAAAAAATCGCTGATTGCAACTTTAAATCAAAACCAAGAATCCCAGATGACCCATCACTTCCTGACGATCTGAACTTGTTTTACAGTCGCTTTGATCGCGGAACTGAAACACCAACAGTGCCTACTGACTCTGAAAGGACATTATATATTTCATGCCATGATACAAAACGTGAGTTTTTGAAGTTGAATATGCGTAAGGCCCAAGGGCCGGACAATGTATCACCAAGGCTGCTTAGAATGTGTGCCCTACAATTATGCGGTATTTTTACTGAAATTTTCAATTGGTCACTTCGCACCTGTCACGTTCCAGTCGTTTTCAAAACATCAATAATATTCCCAGTACCAAAACGCACACCAGTCATTAGCATGAATGACTATCGCCCGGTTGCTCTAACCTCTATAGTAATGAAGTGTTTCGAAAAGCTTGTTGCAAGATTCATGAAATCGTTTATTCCAGGTAGATTCGATTCATATCAGTTTGCTTATAAGTCAAAACGTTCGGTTGAAGATGCAGTTTCACTTGCTTTAGAATATATCTTACAACATCTCGATAAGAAAAGGCCAACGTATGCTCCCATGTTATTTATCGACTTTAGCTCAGCGTTCAACACTATCTTGCCATTCAGGCTCCATGGTAAGTTAATAAGTATTGGTATGGACCGCAACATTTCAAGCTGGATTCTCGACTTTCTTACAGGCAGACCACAGATGGTGAAAATAGGTTCACGATATTCTAAAACATTGGTTTTGAATACAGGTGCAACACAAGGCTGCGCCCTGCCCCGTTTCTTTATTCTTTAATGACTTCCGATTGCATATCATGGTTTGACGACTGCCCTACTATTAAATTTGCAGATGATACAACTGTTGCTGGGCTGATTGACGAAAATGAGATCAATTATCGCAGCCAGGTTGATGAATTGGTGATGTGGTGTGCCGCTAATAACTTAGAATTAAATGTTAGCAAGACAAAAGAGGTCATTATTGATTTTCGAAGGAATAAGACTCCTCTCACACCATTGTCTATCAATGGCACAGATGTCGAGATAGTTGACACCTTTAAATTCATGAGCATCCGCATCTCTAGTGATTTAACCTGGCAGGCGCACGTCGAGCATTGTGTTCAGAAAGCTCAGCGACGATTGTTCTTTGTACGAAGGCTGGCGGGCTTCGGTCTTAACAGGGATCTCCTGATAAAATTTTATCGGGCAGTTGTTGAGAGTGTGTTGACAGTCTCCGTTGTTGTCTGGTACGGGAGTTCTACTGTTGCGGATCGTCGCCTATTAAACGGAGTGATACATTCTGCCGAGCGCATTATTGGTGTAAATCTGCCACAATTACATGACCTTTACAGATCTAGGATGCAAAAGAAAACAAATTCTATTCTTTCCGATTCTTCCCATCCTGCCTTTGGTCAGTTTCCGCTTTTGCAGTCAGGGAAACCGCTCTATTGCAGCAAAATCAGAACGTCATAGGAAAAGTTTTTACCCTTCAGCAGTCCGTCAACTGAATGGGATGGACCCTTTAGCCAGATGTTCGTAACTTTTTTATTGAGTGTTGTATCTTATCGGTGTTTTATGATCCTGTCTTTATATTGTAAATGTTTTAATTGTATTCTTCGTGGTTTAGAGCACGAGCCAATGAGATTTCTGGTGTATTTTTATTTTTAAACATACATTAGCGAATAAACTATGATGATGAATCTCGCAGCTGTACTCTCTTCAAGCGGATCAATCGCACGCATAAATTATTTGAAAATGTGATTGAGTTTTGTGTGACCGAATGTTGTCATCTGAAATGATTCTCGCAAATATTTCAACTCATAAAGAATACCCGCCCGGGAATGTTCATTTCTTAACCAACTCACACAAAACCGTCGTTGCACGGCCATAACACTCCTACTTTGCATTTAAGAAAGGTGGAATTCCTGGTTCATTTATTTGGGTGTAACCTACATCAACTTCAATGTCTATGTTCGTCTACATTGATAAGGCAGTCCGCGTCTGAAAATCAACTTACTACCACACATAAAATCCTCATAGCATACTGTTAGTGAAAAATCGCACAACCGAAAATACGTAAAAAGGGAAATGAATTACATCAAAACGTAAAAAGAAAAATCTGAAGTGAAACAAAAAACAGCGAATAAAATTAAGAAAAATAGTTTACTTTTCACAGCGATGTAGTCCATATATAAGAACGAAGATAATCAAACAAGCCCTAACAGAAAAATTGTTGAAACAAAACTTTAAAGAATCTATGTCCAAAACGATCGATCAAGGCATACAAAATAATCTGTAACATAGACGATACACTTTGATCTCACCTGAACCCACAATCCCACCAAATATCTTAAATTTGATTTGTACATATCATGAACAAACACAGTTACTATCAGAACAAAATAAGGCAATTCTAGGTTCCCAATTGGAAGAAAAAAATTTAGTGGAACAAAATGGTAACACACAATCAATCAATATTCCTCACAGTTCATCAACTGAAAAAAAACAGCTTGTTTTCCAAACATCGCATCAGAGGATAACAGAGGTACAGTCTCTGTCTCGCCAATCTGGTGCAGGGACTGGGCATAGAAACTTAATAGGACGTCTTTGCATGTCTAAACAGTTCTGTACACAAAGCAGCGAAACATAATATACTCTTACAATAAATACACTGTCACACATAAATGACTAAGGTATGGACATATTTACCAAAGGTGCATTCAAATACACTTCTAATATGCTGTTCTAGCTACGATTACCTTTTTGAAATTCATTCTGGGGGAAAAATTCTGTAAGTTGCAATTTGTGATTTTTCTTAACCTATATTCATTAGAGTAATATTCTTTTTCTTCAAAGCCCTCGGCAACATCGCATCGTAGGTGGAGAGCGCCAGGCATTTTGTTTGGTTACTTTGTTTACTATCAAATTGCACAAGAGGTTTAGCAACCCTCCAAAACTGATTATGTCAATCACGCATATCTCGACATGTACAAAAATACAAATAAACAATAAATAATCCGTGATGATCTAAGTCGTGACAATGCCCCGGTCCTCAAACGTTCACAGTGAATAAAATAGAAGGCAGATGCAAGACATCGTTTTTTATACAACGGCACCAGACTTTAAATCAAATAAGTTAAAATGTCGTTTTAGCGTGACCAATAACGTCCAGGTGATATGTCATCTTTCAGCTGTTCTGGGCTATCATCGGGGTAACTATATCAGTGGGCAATTGCTTTTATTCCTTCTGGTCTATACAAATTAAATATTCAATAACCAACTCTTAATCGTTTCTGCATATGAGTTTGACCCAGACTGCCCTCTATCGCTAAGTGTGATGGCAACGGGGAAGAATACATGGCCATCGTGTTGCTAAGGCTTTGCTACAGCACCCATTTGTCGTACACAAGAGCGTTACATGGACGGCCGCAGCTGTTTACCGGCTTTCATTAGCCGCACCCGCGTACTCGTGTGCGGGATACAGGGTAGCCGTACATATCCAAGGAGTTTTTGTGCGGTCGGTGTTAGTTTCCACAGCTTTTAAATGCTTGCTAGCTACGGCCACATACAACGTAGCAGATTTGTGTTACCTCACTGGACAACACAATCTGCCAGTCTGACTTCTCGGTAAAGTCGTTGACAGCGCAAGTGGAAAAAACACTATAAAATGTGAGACGGGCTACGTTGTATGCGGCCTAGCTCTGCATGGCAGGGTTATGTGTTACTGGCGTTATACGGCTGTGATGAGTGTTCTTTCGCTGTTTTCGCATATTAGTAGCTAGCAAGCTAACAACAACTTACAACGACCGCACATGTCTCCGTGGAAACGTACGTACGGCTTCTTTATATCCCGCACACTAGTACGCGGGTGCGGCTAATGAAAGCCGGTAAACAGCTGCGGTTGTGATCTAATTACCATGTTCGAGCTTGACTTGTACATTTTATAACCATCGAAAATTTTAGTCTTTTAAAATCTTGATAGTCATAATGTGACATTCATTAAATAATTTGTTTATATATAACATCAGTGACCCGATTATAGGAGAAAAAATTGAAAAAATGAAAGATTAAATGTAACGCCCTTGTGTACGACAAAAGGGTGCTGTTCAGTGCAAAGCCTTCTTAGCAATGGCCCCCAGTCGCCTGGTTTTCTCGGCAGCTGAGTTATTGACTGGGCCAAGGTGTTCACCCCACAGTCTACAAAACAGCCTAGCAGTTAGTGCGACAGTCTGCTGAAGTTTAGTTCTTCAATTTATACTTTTTTGATAAATTAATATGCCAACAGACTTGGAGCAAGTCCAAACCAATGGCGCTCCGAACCTCTCAAAAATCACCATATACAAATAACGACCAAACCATTCCACAAGGGTACAGGTATTTGCATCATTGACACAAAAGATTACATAATAGAGTTCATAAGATAACTGAGTAACGAACAATACAACAGGCAACTAACAGCGAATAAATCTGACACTATAAAAATGGAAGCACAAAATCTGGCTTCACAATTGTACGACAAAGAATACATTGATCTCGATATATACAAATACATGTAGTACCTTGATCCTCAAACAAAAATACACGAACACCACAGTGGTATCTATTACCTTAAGTATACAAAACTCCCCCGCCCGGTGCAACATGTGTGAAAAGACCAATCATTAGCGGTTGTTCAAGTCCTACACACAACGTCTCTCAATTCGAAGAACCGTGAGGGAACCTAAAGGCAATAGGAAGTCCCATGTACAATTCTGATCCATTAAATTCTAGAATGGCGTGAAACCACTGCCTTGAAATCTTGAAATTTGCTAGATTCATCTATGTCTTGCTATAAATTTTAAAAGATAGCATTTTGTAACAATCTGCAAATTCATGACCTCACAATTGCTATTCCGAAGAGATTAAAGCCGTGTATGTGCAAGTCGATGCAAAGTTCATACATAAGAAATTGAACGGACAATTAAAGACGGATATCCGTCACTGTTCCGCATTTTAATTTCTATGGGTGTCTTTATTTTAATATGTATTGTGATGTTGCCTTCTATAAATTTGCTTTGATAACAAGCCTTCTGTTTTCTCTGTTTGAGTAATTTATGCGTGAAATGTCAGCAATTTGGACTTGTGTCGTCACTTTGTTGGCACCATTTTACAAGTGGTATAGCCAAAAATTGATGACCTCAAAGATGTGCGTACTTATGGAAATGAGGTCAAAGGTTACTTTCTAAAAGGGGCGATAATTTTTTTTGGCGGTAAGAGTTAGCAATGGGGCTTTGAAACTTAGGGGGAAATGATTGAAAAGAGGGGTCCCAAATTTATACTAAGCAGGAACTGATTAATTTATAATGTTCACTTGTAATGATTTGAAAATCCTTTACGCATTTTCCTTCTTTTATTGAATTTATGCCTCTGCATTGATTGCTTTATTGCCTGTCTTTATTTTTTCTCTGCATTTTAGTGTTTGTTGTGCAGATTTGCTATTGTTTGAATATTTTTCATATTATTTGTTGTATTTGCACAGTTAAAGTATAAAATTGTCACTTGTTTAGGACGTTTTATATGTTGAAAACTTTGTGTTTGACATTTATGATTGAATTTGTCATTTGCTGCCTTTTTCACAATACGAAGGTGTGTGTTCCATTTTTGACAGGATACACTTTTATATAAAAGTGGTTCATCACTCAACGTGTATGGAATGCAATTTTCATTGCTATTGTAGATGAAAACGTGAACAACAATTTGTTGGATATGCCACAGAAATAACATAAAAATGCCACCCATCGACGAAGTGAATTAAGTACAAAAGCAAACGAAATTCGCTGCCAATATAATGATTTAGGGTCCATATACTGTCACTAGCAAGAACTTTGTCTGGTTTATGAATCCCCAGTGTCACACATCAGCGGCAGTGGCCTCCTGAGTTGTAAACTTAGGCATGATATTAGTTTGTAGACCGTCTCAAAACATTTGGCATAATATGGTGTTATGTGCAGAGTTGCAATGAATTGATGAAGGGGACTGTAAGCTTGAAGGACAGAGAATTGAAATATGTTGAACAAGTAAAATCCACACCTTAGCTTTATCGCCGAAACGCCTCCGCCCTATGAACTCATAAAGATGAGTTGGAAATGAGTCTGAAAATGTGTAGCCAATCCAAGTTCGCATGGCATGCATTCACATGCCTTCAAAGGTGTTGGTGTGGGCGAAGGTTTGATGATCAACAAATTGAAGACAATGATTAGCGGTGAAATGAGAGAACTGAGGAGACTTGAACAACGAAGAATAAGCCCCCTACCATTCATCGGAATAATATTGGAACCTGTAGGAACAAATCGATAAAGCATTTGCATTACGTACGCCGGTCAACAGAAATTAAAAAGCAAGCACAAATATCGCGACCAATGACTCCAATCACCAAATGTCTGTCACTGTGTCGACTCAAGCTGTATTTGGACTTCCGGAACTTGAATTCATTATAGATGGGTTTTTTTTACATCCGTGTATTCATTAATTTCCATAATACAGCCTGGCTAAAAATCTATTGGGAGGCATGATCGCAAAGATAAAGGAAACAAATTTGTGGACAAAAAATTAAACCAATCAATAACAGAGTTTGAACTAATGCACAGGTGTGATTTTCGGTCTGTGGAAGAAGTAATGCAAATGAAAACACAAAAAGATTTTTTGGCTGTCATATTGATTATTATTTGCATTTGAATGAACTCTAAATTTTGTTATGTAACTGTGTGTCGTCTTTGACAACGGCTATATTGAAAAGGGGTCAATATGGCCATTGCCGTCGGGGTCAGTTTGTACATGACAACAAATTTGATGAATAAAACGTGAGAGGGGACATATTGTACCCAGAACGAGACGGAATTATTGCCGCGATCACATGAACTAACTAACCCTAATCCTAAAAAGTATGTGATGATCTTCATTTGCTTGATTTTGTGTCGGGTGAAGCACAGTGGGAGCCAGAAATTGGGGTTAGTTGACCAAATTGTCGGAACGGTGCGAGCGAAGCGAGCTCCGTTCCGACAATGTGGTCAGCTAACCCCATTCCTGGCCCCCACTGTACTTCACCCGATACAAAAACTAAGCAGTCGGAAATTGTGACATTGATTTGAAGAAAGTGCAAATTTATATTATTTTAACCTTATTAGTTAGTCAGTGCCGCAATTACGGGGCGTATGTGTTTTGTGTAGGGCTATACCACTTGTAAAATGGTGCCACTTTGTTTTCTTATGCACTTACCGGGTTTCCTAATTTGTCCATACCATGGAGGTAGCTCTGCTACCTCCATGTCCATACGAACTTTGATCAGCTAAAATAGCTTGCATCGAAATGGATGGAATAGTGGTTGTCCTTGTGGTATAAGTATCTACATATTTGTTTGAAATCGAAAGCCAGACAAAGAAGAAGGACCCCTACCACATAAATATAGAGTGAAATGTATCACAGGAATATTATGATTTAGGCCTAAATATACCTCCTCATTTGTAGATTCGCCATCTCGACCATTGTATACTTGTTATGTTTTACGAGTGCGCAGACACCGTGTATTAGCCCAACAAACTTGTAGAAGAAAAAAATGTTTATTGATGACATGATTATTCACAACTTTGTCTCAATGTGCACCAATTTGGACAGGATAGGTTCTCACCTGTTCTCGACAGATGGCCGGTAGATTCTTCTGGCAGCTGAACGTATTGTTGAATATAATCGAACAATTGTGAGTTCGTTTCCTGTACGTCTTTCATCACCTCATTCTTCATGATTTCTCTAACCCGGGAGGCATAATTCAGATGCATTGCATAGTTTTTAATGACATCGACTATTTTTTCCTTCAACTCGTCTGATTTGCTGCGCATGTCAACAACCATGTTGTGACGAAAATCAGAAAAATATTTCTCAATGAAATAGTCGCTTTCTGACGCTAAGGGAACAATGATTGGTTTACCCCTGGCTATTGTTGTCAAAGTAACATTTAACGAATCTATCGAAAGCTCAGGTAGTATGATTAGGTGTGAAAAATCAATTTCGCTTGTAAGATTTTCCTCAGTGAAGCTGCTGCTAAGAATCTTGAGTATGGAGTGTGGTTTTAACAGGTTACTGATGGTTTTGTCATCAAATTTGTTCATGCACATAATTTTCCACTTCGGTGGTGGTTCTTTGCCGAAATTATTGTAGCTTTCTGCCACTAAATTCATGGAATATGGAAGTATATCAGTATGTGTCATGTAGGATGCATAGCAGTTTTCGATTGGAGTTAAAATTTGAAAACTACGTGTACCTGGTATCCTCATAGAGGTTTTAACTTCGAAATGACTGATATCTGGCATTGGTAACAGCATTATGTGATAGCTTAATCGTGAATCAAATCTGTCGTCGAAATATTCGAACGTTTTAAGACCGATTGACAATACTACATCAGCATTTTGCATTTGATCATCCAACCATTGGTAATTCGAGTCAATGAATTCTCGATCGTATGTAAACATGTTCTTTGGTACTTCGTCCGGACACCATATATTGACATGGAAATATTTAGCACCAGATAGCACAGTTTCTTTAATATCGGTAGCGACCGACGCCGAAACTAGTCCGAACCCGAAAACAAGCTTTAGCTGTTCAATTTTGTTTAAATATGGGAAGAAAATGTTATGGGCTACAAGCCAGAGATAATTCGGTCGCAATTGTTCATATTTGGGCTTCCTCACAGGAAAAATGAAATTCACTCCAAGACGTTCAGCTTCAAGGATTGTTTTATCGTCGGCTTCTAAAATTGTACAGTAAATTACTATCTCCCATGATTTTAGTAGTCCGATAATTAGATACAACGCAGCGGCAATGCCACCATGGATCGGAGAGCCCCACCTGTCTATCACGATCAGAGCTGCCGGACGGGTTGGGTCTTCACCAATGTTCTATAAAGAAAATAAGACGTCAGAATACAGTGTTTTGCAAATAAATAGTTACAAAGAGCGTGTATGAAATAAACAATGGCTATATCGAATCAGTTTGAGTTATAAAAATTGAAATAGGGCATTATAATGTAGTGAGGAAGTTTATTACGTGACTCGATGTGACGCAAATCAGTGAATTGATTCGGATAGGAACAACCGGGGAGTTAGCGGGCCATATAAACGGTGTACAGACCGATGAAGCCCTTGGACGTCAAGGTCGACACTTACGCTAAATGTAAAATATCCATACGTACACTACTATTTCGACTTTTGTTAAAATCTGTTTGATGCTGGTCGATAATGGTAAAATTGTTTGAGAATGCCCTGCATATTTCAAAATGTCATAAAGCGTTAACCTTAAAGAGGCGTGTAATAAAAACATTATTGCCTTAATACATGAGTATATGTGTCCTCGCAGGAGGAAACAATTTGCCCTGCTGCCGGCGCCGTTTTGCAAATAGTCACCTGTTTTCGAGGTTATATAGATAAACCCATGTATTCAGGCAATAATAGTATTGCCTGGTTTACATAAACGTGATGGTTTGATATGAATTATTTAATATTGAAGCTGTATCAAATATGTTTGTTGCCAGTTTTTACTTCAGACAAACCGTTCACTAGTTTTACTTATCATTCTACTTAGGTTTCTTTTAAGACAATTTTTGCTGTTGATCAGTGACATGTTTAGGATTACCATCAGTAAAAATTACTTGCAAAAATGTGTTTACGACAGTTACTGCATTTTTCGTTTCCAACAATGAACGATTACATTGACAGTAACAAGATGGTACACCTATTTTCTATGCATTTACGCCGTTGACACCAACGTGGCGAACGTAGAAGTTTCAAAGGGGGTGAACGACTTACAAAGACTTTGATCGTGTGTTTATATGCTTTGAAGATTGCCTTTGTGAGAAAAGGGACGCTATGTTTTCGGATAAAAGGGGTCCAATCTGGAGGATAAAGTATTCGTCATCACAGTATCAAACGTCGTGCTCTTTCATTGGGTTGTAAAGTTCAGATGAATCGAGGGATAGTCTCTGACCTACGTCATGCTGAAGTCTGCAAGAAATTTGATGTCAAACTAAGCACCCTATCAACCATTCATAAGAAGAAAGAATAAAGTAAAATGTTCGAACACAGCACTGTTCAACCATGCCGTAAATGTTTTCAATTTTCGAATGTCGATGACACAGAAGAGGCGCGGCGTTGCTGAAATGGTTTACAAGTGCACGATCACAAAAACATTCTGATCATTGGCCCTGTTATGCAGACCGAGGCTGACGAGCTTAAGAAGAAACTCAGCCACCTCTACTTCAAAGTAAGTAGAGACTTGCTTGAACGTTTTAAATCCCGATACGGGATTTCCGTCAAGTCTGTGTGTGGCGAAGCAGCGTGAGTGGACTAAAATGTAGCCAGTGACTGGCATCATCCAAATTACCCAAGCTGCTTAACGGTTTTCATCCGAGAGACGTTTTCAACGCTGATGAGACCACAGGCGACCCAATAGGTTCTGAGTTTTTCACACTGTTTTCTCTATCATTTTCTCTTCTTTCTTCATGCTCTGAATGATCGGAATAAATAAAATAAATGGT
>LD342692.1:54856-68960 GCA_001465055.1 Ptychodera flava
ATATTTCAACCTGCCATAGCCCTGACCGCCAACATATATGCAAAGAAAAATGCTTCATTCACTATACTCGTAATACTCACCATAGTCTGTTGAGCTGAAGTCGACGCTGCCCCAACCGCCTCTGTCACAGTAGCCCTTGTAGTCGGAGTAGCCGTTTGCTGTGCGCTAGTAGATGGTTGGCTCGTTGGCGGTCCCATCGGGGAAGGTGTTGTGGGCGGAGTCTGTGGATGTTCAACGCTGGCAGCAGGTGGTGGACGAGGTCTCTGTGGCTGACTCATGGTACCGTGAGGAGCAGTAGAAGAAACCCTCGTGCTGCACTTGCTCCGCCGTGTGATGTGACACCTGGATCACTGGGTTTCCCCCTTTTATACGTATCTCATGAATATTAATATTTACTCAACCAATCACAGCACAGTGGAGATAGTGTTTCTGGCCTGAGAGCTCACAAAGTAACTATGGTTGCTACGCGACTGGCAGTACGATGCCATCTCGTCGTATATTTTGCATAATCTCGTGTAATTATCAACCACAAACCAAGCCTCCAAAAAGTTTAACACCTTTTAAGCTCATTTTAATATGAAAAGCCAATAGTCTACCGAGACGACCATGGAACAAAAGGCATGCAAGTGTTGCCACTCTGTCTATGATATTACTCTGTGGTTCTACCAAATTATCTGCCTGCTTCGTGATATTTTGGGGGTGTTGTTGGTCGGTGGTTGATTATATTTCATTTTTGCTGATAGTGGCCGCTCCTCCTGAGTGCTGTTTCGTATTCAGGGGCGTCTTTTTTTAATGTAGCTTCACAGTCCTATAGGATTGATACTCTTTCGTTGACTAAGATTGGAATTTGCCGTATGATTGGTGGTGGATGATTGGATCTTTTATAGAGCAGCTGGTTATTTGCTTTGCTGTAAGGTCTGAATGTTCCGTTTTGCAGATTGAGTGTCACGTCAAGGAAATCTGTGGTCTTGATGTTACCTTGTATACTGATGCGTACATGCAGGTCAAACAAATGGAAAATGGAAATGATTTCTTTCTTCATTTTGTCACACTGCCTCGGCGATCTGCTATTTGTAATTGCGAGGCCGTCGTCTCCATAGAGACCGACATTGATTTTCCCAAGTATTTGGCTGAGTGATGACAGGATGTATGCTCCGACCAGTTCGCATATCTCGGCCCCGTCAAAATTACCCATTGTCACGTCAAACATGTCGCCGGTGGAGCTTTTCTTGAACTATGTGGATTCTTTGTCCTGCAGGATGAACTTTCTTGAATGCATATTGACGTTCAACTCTTCGTCTGTGATGCTGGTTTATTTTTGTGCATGGCGGATTGCGTCTAAAAGCAATTTCTTGGTGATAGAGGGGTAGAAGTCTATGACGTCAAAGGCGATGAATGTGCTGTGTTCTCTCGAATTGATGCATTTGAACCAGTTTGTGACGCCATTTGTACTCTTCCATTGGTTTAGGTGCGTCTTACTCAGTATATCTTGGTTTACACGGTCTAGGATGGTCGTGCATATGATGCCTATTTCTGATTTCGATATGGTTTGATGAGACTGCAGGTAGGTTTTTGTTACAAAACATTTCTCTGTGATCTTTCTGCCATGGTTTTCTGTCATCGATCTTCAATTATTGGTGATTAACTTGGCCTCTCTGTTGATTTCGTTGATGCTGCTGTCATTCTCGTGCTCGCAATATATATATATATTAAAGGCCGGAAAGACACCTTGATATAATATGAAATCAATTTGTCCCTTCGTAGTCAGGTATAAACGAGATTTTGATACCATCTGCTCCATACAGCACTCGCTTAGCGACTCGTGTGGAATCGGACACGTTTATCTTTTACCCTGTGAAAACTACATGCTTTCGAGCAGAGAAATGCGGGAAAGTGTGTACAGAGAGTGCGCAGAGGCAACCGTGCATAGGCCGTTTGGAAACACATAAAATTCGCAGATTGGATCCGACCTCATGATGACAAATTACTACTTAGACGGCTTCGGTTCATTCATCGGAGTAAAGCAGACCTCTATACAAGAAAATATAAAACCATCTAGTACAGATGTATTTCAGTGTAAGCATTCTAATACCATAACCATTTATAGAGTAAGTCACTCTTACTACTTTTACAAATTAACTCCGAACAAAACTTGATATGCTGAGATAATGTTCTTCTGTCTTAACTTCTCCATAAACGGCTAACATATCTTGTGAGTAAAATGTCAGTTAATTGATTCTCACAAGAAAACGTCAATCAAGCTCACCTTCACTTTCTGCTGCACACCAACCTTCCCGTGTTTATCGTGGCCTTTATTATTGCTCTCATCATCACTATCTTCACCATTACCTTTATTATACTTTCTCTTTCTGCTTTCTCGTTCACCAGTATAGCCACTTCCACTTGCTACAACTTCCGACATGGTGTTACAGGGACATGCAGGTCTGAACAGTACGCCAAATTACAAAATACATGTAAGAATACTGTCAACTTAGTATATTATCAATTGTCTTGTTATGCAGTTGTTATGAAATCAAGATTAGTAATAAACACTGAATAAACTTTTTCTGAGGGAGCATATCAACTACAGAAATGTAAGGTAACAATTGAACAATTGAACAGTCTTTGAAAAGAGGGTGTTAACAAAAATCATCGTGAAACTTTCACCCGTTATTTTGACGGAACAAACGTTCCTGATGATACTTTTTATACATATTACAATTACCCGACTGCAGTCTTGTCAATTTCCTTTAGTACGCAAAAGGTTTAAACGTTTCGTGCACATTTACAAATTCAATATTTCCCTTCTGGTGAGAATTTGATGCAAAAACACCACCATAAACAACATTAAATACAATTTTAGACACCATTTTGAGGGAACAGATCACACACTAAACATGGGATATAACTAGTTGATCAATATCCATTTGAAGAAGACATACATCCATCATCGCATTTAAAGTTCGATCAGTGGATAACAACCCTAAGTGCGTCAGCTCGATATTCATTCGAAGAACATCTAAAATATTGACTACTTTTTAAAAGTTATGTTCAATCGAATAACTTTATCCTAAAAACTAATACCTTTGACTAATGACATTTCAGAAGTGAGGGCGGGTAATCTCTGCAAAGTATTGAATGTGTAATAGTTGCTTTGTACCCTCGTATATGTTTTCGACTTTTATAAGTTGCCGACATTATTCAAAATCGTGAATAAAATATTATTGCACGATTGAAATAATCAAATGACAACGGCACGTTGAATACTTCTCAATAGTTCAATGGTGTATTGCTTTAATTGAGAGAATTAAATGTTTCTGAATAAGTCATCGAATGGATATTTAATTGGTAATATAATATTGTTCATTGGAGTCTCCCTGTCATGCTTATGTACTAGTACAGTGGACATCGCGGTACATTTGAGAAAAGGCAGAGTAAGAATGTTTTGACAAGTGCAACAGATGGTTTCTAACCAAAATGCACGATATACTTTGTTGTGTACTCCATATGAATCGTTTGGGAAACAACATCTGGTAATTTCTTTTAGAAAAGTTGCTACCATAATCCGGATGCCGTAAATTTCAATGCAACACACAATAACCCTCAAGTATTAAAGTGTATATCTCACTCAGTTTTTGGTATGTCTGAACTTAATTGATTTGTATAAACAATACCCATTATTTCGAAAAATCTATAACGTTTTAACGGCAAATATTTCTTTAGTAGTGTATTTCACTGTTAAAGCTGTGAAAAATTCACCCTGTCAGTAAATGACCGAGTTCAGATTCGCCGCGCATCGGTAATATGGCATGTCGTCAGAAGTGGCTAACCTTTGAGAGCAATAGTTAATGCATTGGATACCAACTTCGAGAACATCTCAGACAGTTTGTTATGATAAGGCCAAACAAAAATAGTTGTGCTTTTCCGATAACCCGACCTACCCTATTTTTTACTGCCGACCCTAGACTTTTAAGAGCTTTGTAGACGCGGAAGTGGGGAAAACCCGCAAAATCAGGCAAGCGAGAAATAAAGAGAAAAATCACATGAGAACTTGCGCGAACCTATGACGTCATTCATCGTTCCATAAACGTAACAAACAATATTGCGTGTACTGTATTACGTAAGTTTCGCAAAGCGATCACGGCAAGGTAGTTGTCGTCTGCTGTAAATCGGACTTTCGAACAAATGCTTGAGGAGAACAACCAAGTTTTTTGTCGATGTAAAACATACTCCACTCGAGTTCAATATGCCATATTACGGCTGGGCCTTGGTTTGAAGTCCAGCAGATAAATATCCAAATTGGCGACGCTATAATGAACTTCAACGTGAAATACATTCACTCAGTGACCACAATTCACTTTTATTTTGAGCGACTACGAAAGTTGAGGAATTACGAGAGCCAAGAAAACCGATACATTTCAAGTCCTGATGGCGGGCGAACAGCAGTTTGCACCACCAAAGACAAGCAGGTCTAGAACCGGACTGTAAAATATGCTGTCAAAAGAATTATGATTCAGCCAGTTTAGTTTCTGTGACATTCAAACAAACATACACGTCAATCAGTAATCCAATCTGATGATGAAATTGTTAGCAGCTACAGTGTTTGAACCCTGAAAATGCGTATTTAAAAATAAAAATATTTTGAAAAACATCCCTACCGACCTGCCTACCCTAATTTTAAAAACAAGGTTATCGGAACAGCGCAATTTATTTTGTTTGACCCAAAATGCACGGTTTTGGGCTGCAACAGCATACACCTAGATGGTTTTAGTCTCCATTTATGCCGACAATTTGGTGCGGACCTAGAGATATTTCCATGAGAGCATGGTAGAATTGTGTGTTGAGTGTCAGTGTCAGTGTGATAATACCAGCAGCGGATCCCAAGCCGAGCTAGTTCTACCACTGTGTACTGATTAGCATGCCTGGACATGGAGCCGTCCTACCCAGGATATTCTATGAATGAGATTCAAGCCTTTCATAATTAGTGGATGCCTAAACGATACTACTTGATCAACTGCACTACCTTATAGCGCCGACAATACTACAGCTGTAAATCTGTTCATCCACCGCACCTTCCGAGTCGCCGAGAGCGACAGTCTACAGCCAACACATAGGACTAATGTGTGAAGGGGTCGTATCAGGCTTGCCACCGGCCACCTCAGTTAATAAATCGCATTGTGTAACGTTTGCACTTTTCTTGGCTCTATAAACAGTCGCTTAGGTCTGCTATTCGCATAATTAAATATAAAACTGTCATTAAATATTTAGAACCAAGCAAGAGCGATTTCACCGTTTGGTAAGGTCCAGAGTGCAGAATGCAGCACGACGGCATGGTTAGGAAAGGAGGGTAAGTTGCAGGGACGTGGTAGTCTATTCAGAGGTACATGTATCTGACAGTCCATTTGATGAAAGACCTATCAATTCGATTATTGTATGGTTCAAGCTGGCATAATAATTTATATAATCAAATTTACGACTGTAAAACTTTATGCAATGTGCGGAAAAAGCTTTATTTTAACCACCCTCAAAACCTAGAAGTAGAGTGACAATGTTGTAAAAATAGTAACATTTCTTAATAGTCAGTTAGAAAGATCAATCGGACTGATATTCCCAGCATTATACTTCTGCTTACAGACTAGGAGTGTACAGCCAATATTGCACCCGGAATGTTTAACACCTTAATCGAACATTATTTGCTCATGAGGAAGAAAAATACAAATGCAATCCATGACACACAAATACTGACACAGACTCTCTCAAGGGATAGCAAGGCTTTTTTCGTTTGCAGGATAAAATACCCATTAAACACTTTGGGGTATCACCACATTTGTTATTTTCACTATAACAAACCGTTCTGTTTTGATCGATCGAATAAATGATTAAAATGTGCGGTCCCCTTGCGCTTGGGTTGCTCATTTCACGTACTGCCACAGATAGAGATATATTGCATACGTATGTTGAAAGACACGTTGGAGAGAGAGAGAGAGAGAGAGAGAGAGAGAGAGAGAGAGAGAGAGAGAGAGAGAGAGAGAGAGAGAGAGAGCATACTGGGAGTGAACGCATACATAGTAGCCATATCCTTGTAACAAAGGTAAACCTTGGGTAGCCTCTCTCCATGATAATCCCACACACAGCCTCGATCCTGCCGCATATAAACAACAATAAAACAAGTATTATTGCATACAAAAAATGACCAAATGTACGAGAGCGCATTAAAACACTGCGGCTGACTGACTGCGCATGCGCAGGTTCATAATATTCTAATGCAAGCAACCTCAAGTGTACCCATAGGGGATAGCCTATGTGTCCGTCCCCAGGGGTGGGTAGGTGTTTTGTTGTATTGCTAATAAGAGTTTATTCTACCAAACTTTGGTGTTTTGGTCTTGCACTGCCCTTGACAATCTTGCGTAAACGTTTTATCAGCATGCTGCATCTATTATCTGACCAGTTTGATTGCCTAATTCGCCAAAGAAAGCAAGGTGGTAATTTAGTCTATTATCTGATGAGTTTGAGTGCCTAATTTGCCAAAGTAAGCAAGGGTAAATTACTAATCTGTGGACGCTGTCACCAGATTATCACCGGATTAACTTTGACAAAGTCAACAACGAGCGCACCAGCAAGGTATGCTATTAGCTAGTAAACATTATTCCCCATCTCGTCATTGATACAAGATATCGTTATCATCATTCTTGAAAGAGAGAAAAAGAATGAAAACTGTCCAGCGTATGAACGAGGACAAAGTTCAGAATGCTGCGAATTAACACTAGAGCGCCCTCTCTGTCATAGATTGCCAGTTTTTAGTCGAGGCGATTTTCAGCTTACAGTTTCTATTGCAACGATTTTGAATTTATTGTTTAAGAAATGCGTTGGTCCTAATAATAGCAACAGCTTGCACGACTCCAAGGGCTTAGTCCTATAAAAGATTATTTTCTAACTGTCTTAAATTTCATTGAAAATGTTTTATCGCATGTATATTCTTAAAATGTTTCTATGGAAATATACAAACAAAATCTTTGCGACACGCAATGTCAAACTATTCTGGGTTGAACTACTTTTGATATTTCGCCACGCGACGCTTGTGATGATTACCTGCAGACCTACTAGTTTTATATCGAGTAAGGTACTTCGCATAGTTTGTGCTTCAAGTGTTCTGTAGCGAAAACGTATTTAATATGAAATATGTATTTATTGCCTCGACCTTTTCCCTATAAGAACGTGGACTCAATAATGACCTAATTTTGACATAGTTTTATATTCCTGCTTAGGACTTGTGTAGAGTGTGTATGACCAGAATAAGGGTATCTAAAACTAAATTAACTGCAATAAGTCTACATAGTTAACGTGTGCATAATATTCCTTGAACTTGTCATTGAACGTCTTCATTATATTAAAGTTTCGAAAATTATTTGTACAACTGTTAACAACAGTGCTTGCTCTACACCTGATAGTGTGTTAATAAGTAGGCCATATAGAAAAGTAACTAGTGTACGAAGCGTACATAAAAGAAAGCGAGAGCAGTGTTACGTTCGAAGACCCCTAGACCAACTTGACCCTCAAGCCTGTACGTTAAATAACAACTTATTCACACCTCAGAATAAAGAATTTAGGTGCTTCTGTTACAACTAGACTAAGTGATAGGGTAGTTTAAAGTTTAGCTGTGTTTTATCTATTTAATATTCAACATGTATTATGTGTAGAGACATATCAAACTTTGTTCTTTGGTCTCGGTTAATGGAAGCGCACTATTTACCATGCTACTAAATAATTTTGTAGGCAAGGTGGGTAGGCTGTACGGGCCACTCATGGGCAAAGCGATTGTATTACTTTTCTGGCTGATCACCTGAAGTGTTTGTTATTGACTGTAGACGACCTGCTGAGTACAGGAATGTTTGCTATTGCTGTTTGGTCGGCATCTGGAGGAAGTTGAAGTGAGCGTTACATAGGGGTGGACTTGAGTAAATCAGTTGCATAGATAATTACGAGATCCTACACTGTAAAATGGCGGACGCCAGCAACGCGTTCAAAATGTAGGTGTCGGTGTTCAAATTTGAACGGCGAGTGTTCATATTGTTAACACTAGTGTTCATATTATTAACACTAATGTTCAAAACCTGAACACTGTGTGTTAACGACCATCTCCTTGAAGTGTTCAAAAACTCAGCCTTACAGAAATTTTACAATACTGTGAAACAATTAACAATCTTTTGTGTTTTTCACTTTACTGTGGCTATATTAAATGTACTACTGCATCGCTGTCCGACAAACGTACACGGACTTTGATGAAACGAATTTCCCACTAAAATTGCTGAAAGCATGTTTTCTCTAAAACAGGAAGTATAAAAAATAATTTTACACGTTTATTACGGGTTGAAATTTTGAAATTTTGAAAAGAAAATCAGATAACCATCATGGACGTTTTAATTTTAACATCGGCGTGCAAGAGGCGTTCTACTTCTAAACACTTGGTGTTCAAGTTTGGTGCCTTTTCTTATCCCGTCATGCATCAAAACGGAAGTTGCGACATTTTTCTTGAAAACGCACGCTGAAGTCGTGATCGTACGGAAGCAAGACTAGAAAGGGTAAGTTTTCTCTCCAAAACAATAAAAGGTGTTAAATTTTGAAGCATCTGTATTATTATCCTTTGAAATTATTTGTATAGTACTTTGGAATAGCTAAAATACGTGAAGAATCCTTTTTTTTTTCTTTCAGTGGCTGGTACTACAGTGGTAGACCATACACTAGCTGTGAATACCAGCGGTGTTTTGGGCCATGGCGTATCGATCGCACTCGGGTCAAGGGTCATCACGGCAGAACTGTAGCAATGACCTTTGACCCGAGCGCGATCGATATGCCACATTACCGCAGCGTAATCACAGCTAACATATGTCTTTTAGTAATCACAATCGCATGTAAATTTAAAACATTAGTTATAGCCTGAATCTGTCAAAATGTTTACCCAGCATTTGATGTGTTTGAGGATTAACATTGTTGCTCAGGACGATTTATCAGGTGTGGTTGGGTTTTTGCGAGCGGGTGATAAGTGATTAACTACTGAAAGAAAACTTGGAAGCGGATGATAAATGATTAAGTTCTGAAAGAAAACCACAGAGGTGTTAATAGGAAAGACGACCTGAAATAATACACACGACCTAATATCAATTGAGATTATATAAATTAGTGCTAGGATGTGCGTAAGGGTGTTAGAAAAACGCCAGATGAACACGTGATTTTCATTCAAGCTCCTAATTGTGTAGCGAGTAACATCTCAAAGGTTTGGCGTTGATAATTTAGATGTGTTCCTGAGCCACTTTGTAATGGAGGTAAGAAACAAAGAAGGTGAACCGTATGCCCCCGACTGTCTCAACTACCTAAGCGCAGGAACCGCAAGTGTAACGCCAAGCAGCCTTACTGTGCGTAGTGCAAACTACTCGAAGAAGTTAAAGAAACCTCGCGATTCATACTACCGTCATAAGAACTTCCAGTACAAGGACGGGATATTATCATCAGATTCGGATGTAAATTTTGACCTAAACTTTTTTCAGAGTTAGATGATTGATGATATATGGGTTTCAAAAGGATTTCTTGACACATTGACTGTCAAGAGACTCAATTGCATGTTAGCTGGACGGCTATAAGTCGGTCATCACCGGCTTGAAACACATTAGTATTTTCTTCGCAATTTATCCATAGACCGTACGCTCTATGATTTATTGATAATAAAGAATGAAGATAACTTGACAACCTCAAAAAAGTTGTTATTTTTCATGTGTAGATGTGTGAGTGGTTTATGCATGGGAAATTTTTCCCCGATTTGAAACGTGTCAATGTCATGGTGGTCTGATGGGCAAGTTACGTGGCCCGAAAACAAAACATTTAAAATCGTAAGCAATGTGACACGAGTGATAAACGCAAGATGTGATAAATCGATGTCATGGTGGTCTGTTGGGAAAAATTAGATTGCCTGAAAACAAAACATTTTAATTGTAAGCACTGTCTGACACGAGTGATAAACGCTAATCTTGGGTTTCTTGGATTCCGCGCTGTCTGACATGAGTGATAAACGCTAATCCTGGGTTCCCTGTTAGCTCCACGGCTATAAGTACGTTATCGCCCGCTTGAAACGTAAAACAACTCGGCTCCGCCTCGTTGTTTGCGTTCCAAGCGGGCGATAACCTACACTTAAACATCGCAATTTGTACACTCTATTGTTTCAGCATATGAGAGTTGGCTTTTCTTTTACTTTTCATCAGTTGATGACAAGAAGAAGCCAATTTTGTAACATTATTGAAGCGAGGCATGGTATACCAAAGTCTTCCCTTTTCCTTGACCTAATAAGGCCACCTTGTCTTTCATTTGAAGTCTCGTGTCGCCATATTACATGTTGTTGCATTATTTTCAGGATGTGACAAGTTGGATTAACGTGAAATCGAAGAGTTGTTACAGAAGCTGATGGTAAAGAAATTAAAGAACATGAGTGCACAGGTAGCTGTCTGGAAACAAGCTTGAGAACCTCAGTTCATCTCTAATGTTGATTGAAACTTTCGAGGCTCAGTAACTGAATTATGATAAGTTTCTGTATTTTTGTTCTAAATTTATCTAAGCTTTGGTAGAACGCTATGATCAACTAGATGTTACTGGAGAATGAGCTTTCAAATACGTGTACTCTCCCCTATTAGATGCAAGGGTGGAATGAAGAATTTAAGCAGAAAGCGACATAAAATTCAAAGTGAAAAATGTACACTCTGAATTTCTGAAATTTTCACTCTGAATTTTCTGTCGTTTTCTGCTTCAAACCTTCATTCCACCCTTGCATCTGATGAAGGAGACTTCACGTCTTTGAATGCTTATGCTCCAGTAATATTTAGTTGATCATGGCATGCTACCAAATCTTAGATTATTTTGTATAGTAGATCAACACGTCTTTCGTCTCGATTTGTTACTGTTTTTAGCTTTGCTATTAAGGACGCAGACTTATATCACAGGTGAATGTGTGTCCTCAAATTTTTAGATCACAAGCTTTTCTTCAAACTGGCCAATACGATTCCTTCAACATTTGGAGGACATGTTTCCAGGGATTATCATAATCATATATGTACAAGCTATGATGAAATACGCAAATTTGTATTTTTGAGACATTAAAGACATTTCAGACATTTTTAAGACATAAGGAATTATCAGAATGTGATATATTCAAGTAAGCCAAATTTTGAGCTTTTTCAGAACAGATGTTTTTGTACGTGTTTATAAGTATGAACATATAACGTAATCCACAATATTTCATATTGTTTGAAAACGATCTACAGTGTTTATGTGGATTTTCTTTTGTTTATGTTTTGATAGGAAGGTGTTAACACCGTTGGTATTTTCCTCCGACAAACTTTACAAAGTGGCCATGTTAATTTGCCCAATTTATGGGTGATTATGGCTTAGCTATAATCATTGTTGACGTCTTGAGGGACACGGGGAAAAGGGTTTAGACCTTGACATGTATGGGTCACCATGCGCCACCTACTCCTACCACTTGCTAAATGCACTTGAGACGTAATCTTATCTACCAACTGCCCTCATTTACCGTTACTCATTTACCGTCTAAACAACTTGCGTTACCCTTTCCACGTCATTATCCATGCGCATATCAGTGTGATCAAAGCTATAGATCGTCCATTTCAACTTCTGCCACGATCAAGTTCACACCACAAAATTCCCGCCCACCCTCCGCAAAAGAAAAAATAAATAAATAAATAAAGCCTCGCTGCAGGGTAGCAGCTCACAATAAAAGATACTGTATGTCTATATATTGCTTGCTTTACACAATAAAGTTCCAGGGGGTACTGTCATGGGTCTGCCGCGGGCGACCGGTAACGCGTCGCCCGATGCACGGTATCCAGAGCCCGGTACCGCCGTCCAGGCCGCCATGACGCCTCGTCGCCCCCGCCATGGCTGTACATGCATAACCCCGGATTTCGGCCAAACACTTGGCACAGTGTCGTTCCTTGCGTTAACACTAAATAATTGTATTTTACTCAAGGAATTTCTGTGTATTTCTAAATAATTTTTTTTTACTGAATATCAGTGGTCTGTTTTTTTATTTCAAGGCTTGAACACCCCCTGAACGCCCAAAGTTAAAGGTGTTCAACAAGTGCATATCATGTGTTCAATCGTTTAACACACTTATCGTTGAACGGCGTCCATGCGTTCAAAAAGTGTAACAGTCCTTTGAACGCGTAAATGCGTTCAATTTTTCGAACACATTTCATGTGCAACGTGTGTTCAGTTATGGAACACCATGGTGTTCAATATAATGTCTGATGAACACGGCGTGTTCAAAATCTGCACACGTGTGTTCAAAAATTGAACATTGGTTGAACACGTAGTGTTAAATTTCTGAACGTCTAGACGCGTTCAAAAAGTGTTACAAAAAGGCGTTTAATTGGTGTTCTATCCTTGAACACTTACCTTTACGGTGTAGGGAGCAACCGGATAACTTTTTCTGGTAAATTGTTGTGTTACAGCCGCTTCTTAAAATAATAAACATTTCTGAAGTCATAGAGCGTTTGTTCTTGTGAATGTGAATGTGCTTATGAGCTTATACAGTAAATGTATATATTCTAGGGAGCCGGCGGTATGTTATCTTTCTGCCAAGTTTAAACAGAATAAACCTGGCTAAACCTGGAAACGTGACGTCACTAAGGTACGCGTAGCTGACATCTTCCATTGCTACTAACAAGATGTATAATATTTGTGTCGGTAGTAAAAATGTCATTTTGACAGAGATGTTTTCAGTTATATAAATCGCAAATGCAATCGTGTTTTGCAACATAAAAATACCGTGTTTTCACCCTACACAACAATTCAATGATCAAATCGACGAGAGTTTGTTGATAGGCAAAAGTTGAATGAAAGACAATGCAGGTGCGATATATTTCAAACCGAGAAATGATTAATGAATGGATACTCTCTGTCACCGAAAGAGCAAACATTAAGGTTATCTCTGACCCTATGCGTTTACCCTAAACCTTATCAATATCAAGTGGCCTTGACAGGCTGGCATATACTTTTAACATTTTCAAAGCTAGTTGCCCGAGCAGCAAGCATCTGCGCATAACAGGCATACTAATATTGTATGATTGATGGAACAAATCCTGTTGCGTATAATATGATGCAAATGCGTAGCCTTCTAGATGTTTCTACAATTATTGTTTTCGATATACACAGGCGCACACACGCCTCTTTCACCTCTATCAAATAGTCAACAAACGAAAGACGTTCGCTTAAATTTCAAAATTCATTTTGAATCCTCAAAGCCGCTTACCCTTTCATACATTAAGTTTTAGTAGACAGCGACACATATTTCTTACATCGAGAAGAATTTTGTTATTTTATGAGTATTGTTTGTGACTTTCCCTTCTTAATAACCAACAAACTTTGATCAATTCTTCTGTAACATTAAAATACCATTCTAGCACACTGTTTTGAACCCAATCTGTAAAGGTGATAAGCATGTTCGTTGCAATGAAAGAAATAAAGACGAGGGAAATATGCAGATATCGTAAAATGTTTACCGTGTACATGCTAAAATTTCCGCTGTATTATACTTTTATAAAATATTCAATTTTGTCTAAGTATTCAACTTTTTCCATAAACCGCTCTCAGTTGTATGAACAAAATTGATGAAATGTTCTAAAACATGAAGTTTTCTCTCTTGGAAGTAACCAGAATGCCGGTGAAATTAATGTTTATGCTATTGTTGAAACATTCAGAAAGAAGCTGGAACTGACGGCGGGTGGCTAGGCCTCACGGCCCAGCCACTGATACATCAGTCTGTGAGTCTGCCTGAGTCTGAGTTGGTCCTATCCTGTGTCGGTCACTCCACAAAGGAGTGACCTTAGTCCTGCATGTTTGAGTGTGGCCGCGAGAGACGGTGTCTCTGCCTATGTAAGTTCCTTAGTGAATGTCCTGTCTCGGTCATCCACATTACAAGGGAGTGACCGTGGTCCTAAATGTCCGAGGTAGTCCTGCCTCCCTTGTTAGTGTTGTGTGTGTGCGTGTGTGTCCATTTATACACTATCTTTGCTATGATGTCGGATACCGACGCCATAAGGGA
>LD342692.1:71244-89692 GCA_001465055.1 Ptychodera flava
GGTCGCTTTTTACGTTTCATTTATCGCTCTAATTCCACCGCCCCCCTCCCCGTAAATAACGAATGCTCCCTAAAATAAATAAGAAAAGGTATAAATATACAAATTATCACTTGCCCGAGCGTGACATGGTGCAATTTTTTTTGTTTTAAACCCTCGCTATGAATAAATTAAAACGGTAATAAAAGCTCAATATTGCCTTTGGTAGAAATACAATAGAACATGGCGATAGTACACCGAATACCTCCATGAGAAAGATAAGTTACTGGGTGAATGTTTAAATGTGCAAACGAGTAAGACCATGTTGTCGGTACCGAGCTGCTATTTTGTTGCGCCAGCATTGTTAGAGTCCAAATCGAGTGGAAATGCAGCTTGATTTATCGCGTCCATGGACGCTGATGTATCGTGAGCGTGGAATATTAAAGGTATACTGTCACCTGTTCCAATCTTGCCACAGTTACCATGGAAAGAGAAAATCTAACCAATCACAGATTTTAAACGAGTGGCCGCTTTTAAAAACAGCGCCCTAAACCCGGAATTTTGAATACCAAGGAATGACCCTTTGATCATATATGGGCATATTTAGATTAGAGGTGATTGTATACCTTTAATTCTAGAACCACGACAACTCCTTTGTGAGTGACCGAGACAAGACTCAACAGAGGAGACAGTACTAGCTCAGGCAGAGACACTCAAAGGCAGACTCATGTATCAGCGGCTGGACCGTGAAGCTCAGCCACGGTTCCGTATTCAATAAACAAGTTCAAGTCCTACGTCAAGACTCGCCGTCAGATCAAGCTCTTCCATAATATACGACATGGTGACAGTATATATGATAAGTGATTTTAGTACACGTTTAACCTATAACTCATTTTCACAACTGAAGTGTCCTTCATTCTAAGCTGGCAGGTTCATAAGTCCATTGACAAGTATTCAGTGCACTTATAATTGAATGTCTTAGCGACACTCTACGACTGAAGTCAGGAATATTTTTGAGAAAGGCATACATGTAATCCAATCCTAATGAGAACTGCACTAAAATATCACACCTAACTTAGAGTTTGGCAATAATCTTCTGGAACAACGAATTGATAAATAGTGGGTTCTCACGGTTAGATTCTTATTAGATTTACTAAACCTTCACCGCGTTACATTACACTATCTTTATCAGCAAGGTCAACTAGTAAGATCGACAAGACGTCGTTGATTGTTGCATAGCTCGGTAGGTAATACAGGTGTAATTTATCTGAGACTGGGCATTGATAAATGAACACCCCTCAGAAGTTGCAACATGTATGAGTTATCAGTCTGACTGTTTGTGTGATGCCTTATCACTGTTCAGTCATCAACAGCTGACAATTTCCCGGCGACTTGTCCAAGCTATAGTTGACCTGAGCCACAAATGAAAACGCAGATCGTTCAATATTATTTGGCCCATGAGTTGATGGAATGACGTCAGGTTGAAATTCGAACCAAATGATGTAACACTATTAGTAAGCAATCTTATCGCGTTGACACCTGGCACCTACTAGTACGCCTTCAACACCATTTTAGTATTGGAGGAAGGCGAAAGTTTTTTTAAATCACTAAAATTATTAAGGACCAAAAATGTTACTTATTTAGCTCATAAATAAGCGCTGTCGGAAATACGCTTTATGTAAGTCATCTCAGGAAGGGTGTGACCTTTCATCGGTATTTTCCTATTTAGACGCGTACGAAGCAGCAAACATTCTGAGCAGTAAAATAGAGCTGTGTTTCAAGCACCCCAGTAATAGAAACAAAACTAAAATTTAACACAAGTGGTAATCATAACCTCTTTGTAAAACATTTCTCCACTAAAGTTCTCTTTTATGTCGTGGCTGGCACATTGACGTGCAGTCCTTTGAAAAGTATTCAATGCACAGTCCCGTGTGGAGGGACCGTGAATGGACGTTTACTCGAGTTTCTCGAAGTGACTCAACAACTGAAAATATTTCTATGGGAAAGGAATACATTCCCTCAAGACCCTAATGACACTTGATTGAAATATTACCTAAATTTCTAGAGTAAGAGTTGAAGAAATTACTTCCCGAAAAATAAATTGGTAAATAAGAAGTTATCACCATAAAATTCGTATTCCATTCACTAAAGCGGTATAATGTTACCTCACAGTGTCTGTATCGCTAAGGTCACCTAGTAAGATCGACGAGAGTTCGTTGACTTTTGCATTGATCGGTAGGCAATACAGGTGCTATTTATCTGAGACTGAGCATTGATAAATGAACACCCCTCAGACCCCAACGTTGCAACAGATAAGCTTATGAGTTATCAGTCCGATTGTTCGTCCAATGCCTCATCAACAGCTGGCAATTCCCTGGAGATCGGTCATAGCTAGTTTTCCAGAACAATAGGAAAACTTCAGATCATTCAAAATGTCTTTGGCGTTCGAGTTGATGAATGGAAACAGCTTTCCGGCAAACTATTTCTTTACAAAGCGATATTTCTTATGATTGCATAAAAAATTACGATTCAAACCTAGCAATAAAGGTTTTATACTGCCAGTCTGAATGTGATTTCTGACGGAGAACACTGGTAAACGTCACTTTACATTTAATCAATACACTTCTGACATGCGTTGATAAGCAAACATTAACTGGTTGCTTTGGTGAATATTTGCAGTCAGTGACTGTGCCAATATCTGATGACCTCAATTGACGGCGAGGCAAATAAATATTCTAACCTAGGAAAGCTTATATGTCGTGTCAACCAAACACTGTAACAATCAGCAGAACTGTTCCTCCTACCTTGTTTAAATATCCGGAATTCGGTTGAATCATCAATTGCTAAACGTGATCGTTCACATGGTGACTTACACATTACTCATTCCTTAAAATTGTTTTTATTACTGTGATTGTAGTATTAAGACACAGGTGTTGGGTTGTGTGTGTACATGTTTGCCAAAAGTCGTGTTCAAGTGATGTTACCTCTGAATCATAGTCCCTCCATCAGTCACTGTGCTTGAACACTGTACCACTTGTACTGTCCAACAGTCATTTGATAGTGTTTGATGAGCTTCTGTCCTGACCAGCCGATGAAATGTAACTCTGAAGCAGATTATCAAACGTTACATATTTGGAGCTACTTACACATACTTGTCTGCAATTATTTTATTTAACTTTATACAGGGGCATTTTACCATTGGACAGATACGCTGGTTAATATTTTTTGCAACTATTGTCATTGTCTGGAGCCATGATGCAATTTCTTTGAAGTATCATACTGGAGTATGATATTACGCCATATGGTAAACTGATGTTGCATCGTGGCAACTATTCTGTTTGAAATTCCGGTGTTATCATGAGGTAAAGGCAAATCGTGGTTTTAACGAGGGAAATTTACCCAGACTTTCTCAGGTAATCAGATCGTTATTTAGTGAAAAATAAACAAAATAGCGTTGGTTTCATTCACTCTCACTTGCGCGTATGAGCGCAGTGGCCACAAGCTGAACGCACGGATACCGGAAGTGACGTATCAAACTTGCCAGTCAAAGCGGGTTCAAAGCGAGGTCACTTATAAGCAAGCTCTTCTACGCCAAGTAGAGTACGCGTACGCGGTACGCAAACCTCAGCGCTCGACTAAAAATCATAATGGCGAAGATAATCGGTATAACTGCAAACCTGAACGAGCAATCGATGATCCAAGACTGACATCGACAGAAAGTTACAGCGACTCGAGTTCGGAAAGTGACTATTCTAGCTCCGATGACGAAGTTCAAATAACTCTCGGCGATCAATCATGCCTGTCACGTCATTGTCAATCCAATCGCTGTGAAATCATGCCGACACCGAAGTAATGCCAATGCTCTATGTTAACATTCGTCCAAACATTTTCGACTTACAATGTAACTGCTAGTCAAACCTAATTTGTGAAGGTTGTCGTCATAGAAAGCACATTTCATAATTCACAATTGTATTTATTCTGAATATCGTATCCACAAGAAACATGCAGATATCACAAAACTTTGCCAGATTTAAATTCTCCTTTTCAAGTTACAATTTCCAGAATGCTTTCATTAAACATAAAAAAAGTTTTCTTCAACAAGAAAGCCATTTTCAGCTGTATGAAAAACAGAGATAAAATGTTTAGCAGCATAAAGTTCTATTTCTTTATCAAAACCGAAGCCCGGCGGAATTAATGTCTGTGCCATAAGAAATGATTTTCTAATTCACTTTATACCCTTGAAACATTTCACTGAAGTTTTCTTCTTTCTCTACACAAGTCCGTTAAGAAGTTGACACATTGTAAAATCGAGTTTAGCGGCGTCACCCGTCCTTGAAAACAGCAATATCTCAATGAGCTCGAGGAGAGCATACATCACCCCTAGAACCTAATGGCGCCACACTGAAATATCACCCCCGTCTTTAAATTAGAATCTATGACTTTGATTTGAAACAATCATTTGGCAAATGCTTGGTTCATACTGTTCAGTTCTTATTTCATTCACTAAACCCTTGCCAGGTTACGTTACAGTGTCTGTATCAGCAAGATCAAATAGTACGATTGAAAAGAGTTTGTTGACAGGCTTGTGTTCAGTAGGAGATCGAATTTACTGGTGCATAGCTCAGTAGGCAAAACAGGCCAGGCGTAATTTATCTCAGACTAAACACATGTAAAGGACCAGCGCCCATCCCTTTCCTCAGACACCGAAGTTGCAACAGATATGAGTCGTCATTCTGACCGTTTGTCTGATGCCTGAAAACCGGTCTGTTCTCAGTAGTCGATAAATCCCTGAATACTTATCATAGCTAGCTGCAAATCATCCAATATGTATCCCTGGCGTACGAGTTCAGCTGTTTCGTAATTCTCCGGAAGTCTGCAATATGCGTAGACACGGGCCATTTACGCCTATGAAAGCTCTTTAGCATATGTAGGGGAACGCGCAAAACATGTTTTGCATTTACTGAAAATATTGAAATTTTAAGTGATGGAATTTTCTAATACTGATGAGATATATGTAAGTCCTCTCAGGGAGGATCATTTCATTTATTATTGCCCCAGTTTCACCCGACATCAAAGTTTTATCTGAGTTTATAGCAAAGAATTAAACCCGTTTCCAAAGCACTTTTCTTTTCTCTTCTAAACATTTGAATTTCCTGCAGCATTTGGAAAATCGGAAATTTCTTCCCAGAATGTCCAAGTATGTAAATACTGTCAGCTTGTTTATGTTCGAGTGGTGCATAAATGCAAAGATGATCCGTTCATAAGGAAAACTTACGTTTTCACTCGCATCCCACTAATCAGGATGATCCTTCGTCAAAAGAAAATGACATATCTTAACTAAACCGAGTACAAATCAGACAAATATACAGAATGTCCATGTTAAGGTAGAACGCACCTCAGGAATAGACATTCGGACTCTCAAACTTTTACAATTCTCTTCTGATATACCACATGTGGGGGTTCATTTTAAAGCTCTTTGTGAAAGAAAATTTTTCACCGGCTTAGTTCTTCGAAATTCGAAAATTTTTAATTTGCTCTATAGAGTTAACACAGTGAGGGCGGCCATTTTGAATTTCTAATAACGGTAAATCTTGGGTAATTTGTTTCTCTAGTACCAAAATTTGCACGGTGACCCCTTATTTTCATTCTTGATTTTGAAAGAGAATGATTGAAAGGTTCCTTGAGGAAAGTTAGAGCAAAAGTATAAGTCTTTCACTTTCGAGCTGCATACAACCTTAAATATGGAGTTTTGCCCTGATGATAATTTTGTTATGTAGGTCATTTTCACACACTCATCATGACCTGAGTTCAATTAGTCTAGAACATTCTCAAGGTCACTGCCCTTAATGACCTCAAAACCTTGAATTCAATTAGTCATGTTTGGAATGTTCTGGATATTTACTGAGTTGTGCAAGAGAGATAATTTTAGAGCAGTAATTAGTATGTCAATAAAAGTTCTAGATTGTTCTTATATGCCCTTATGTAAGCACATGTGTATAAATAGGGACCTGCACAGCTTGCAGTCAGACATTTGGGATTGTGTCTTTTGTGTGTTACTTCAAGTCTTTGGAAACTCCAGCAGTAGTAATTTTCAAGACTTTTCAAGACCTTCACTGCCAATGCTGAATTTATACTGTGGACTTTGTGCAACTGCAAGCCAAAGGACTGTTCATTCATCCGACTGACTGTTACAACTCTGAGACTGGAGCTTTGCCGTCCCAGCTGAGATAAGTAGCCTGTACACCTTTAAAGCTTGTATTCTATCCCTGACTTAGCAATTAGTTTTATTTCGTAATAAATTTTGTTTAAACGGAAACTGCTGAGTTCACCCTTTTGTACGTTTTCTCTGCACATAACAAAATTGGGGGCTTGTCCGGGATACGAATATTTTGAGCCGTTTGACAACATTTTGCCTGCCTTTTTTAAAACTACTGTATACTGTGAACTCAGCGAAATTCAATCATGGCGGAATTCAAGCCAGACGAATTTATGGATGACCTTGATCAGGACGCATTCGATTCCCTCAAAAAGGACAACCTCATCGCACTGGCCGATTTCCTTAAAGTAGAAGTTAAAAGATCTATGCGCAAGAAGGAAATTCAGTACAATATTGTCAAATATTTAGTTAGAGTAGGCAAAGTTGAGGAATTAATCTTGCAAGATTATGAGCCCGAGTCTGCCTTTGAACTAAGAAAATTAGAAATACAGGCAGATTTGGAGCTTAAAAAATTGGCATTAGAAAAAGAAAAAGAATTACAAATGAAAGAAAAAGAATTGCAAATGGAAGAAAGACAGAGAGAGAAAGATAGGCAGGAAAGATTAGCAATGGAAGAAAGACAAAGAGAGAAAGAAAGAGGGGGAAAAGAAAAGGAAAGAGAATTAGCAGAACACCGACTGCAGTTAGAAATGAGACGTTAAGAGCTGGTACAGTCAGGAAAATTCTTCCCTTCAGACGGTTTTGACATCACTAAGCATTTCAGGTTAGTTCCCCCTTTCCGAGAAAAGGATGTTGGTAAATATTTCCTTCATTTTGAGAAAATTTCTCAGAGTCTGAATTGGCCTAAGGAGTCCTGGTCTATGCTTTTGCAGAGTGCTTTGGTGGGTAAAGCCAGAGAAATTTACATTCAGTTGTCAGCAGAGCAGGCTTCAAATTACGATTTTGTGAAGGAATTAATTCTCAAGGGCTATGAGTTGGTGCCTGAAGCTTACCGTCAGAAATTTAGGGATTGTGAGAAGGTGAAGGATCAAACTTATGTTGAATTTGCTCGAACAAAAGAACAAATGTTTGATCGTTGGTGTTCTTCGGAAAAGATCAGTCAGAATTATGACAAATTACGACAGCTTGTTTTGATTGAGGAATTTAAAAGGTGCATTCGGAGTGACATCAAGACGTTTATCAATGAACAATAGGCAGATACATTGGAGGTCGCTGCACGTTTGGCCGATGATTATTCATTGACCCACAAATCTTCATTTCTCAGCAAACCATCCCAGCCCTTTTCATACAGAAACAATGCAGGTAAATTTAACTCCTCCTTTTCATCCAAGAATTTCTCAAAGAAGAGTAGAAAATCAAATGACAACAGTTCACAGAGTTCAAGTAGCACTCCCACATCATCAGATCCCAAGTCTCAATCTCCTTCTAACAAACAGTTCGGTACACTTTCGTGTAATTATTGTAAGAAAGACGGCCATTGTTTCAAATTGAAAAGAAAACGTGAAGAACAAAGTGGTACAAAGTGGATCTAAGCCCACCGACTTTATTTCTTCATCAACTCAATTAGAGTGTAATAATGTGTGCAACACATTTTCTGAGGTTAAACCCCTCTTATCCCCAATTAATGAGGTCAAGGTCAATTCTTTTCAAGACAGCATCATGGGTATTTTCGAACCATTTATTCATGATGGTTTTATATCACTTTCTAGTGATTTTTCTTCCGCTACCCCTGTCAAAATTTTAAGAGATACCGGGGCTTCCCAGTCTCTTTTCTTGACAGATACCCTGCCGTTTTCTTAAAAGTCATTTTCAGGTTCTAAAGTTCTTATTAAGGGGGTAGATTGTAATGACTACATTCCTGTTCCTCTCCATAATGTATATTTGTCTTCGGACTTTGTTTCTGGACCTGTGACTTTAGGTATTAGGCCTTTTTTGCCTTTTGAAAGGGATTAACCTTCTTCTTGGAAACGACCTTGCCGGGACAAGGTCATTACTAATCCACTTGTGACTGATAATCCTAGTTTAGATCAGAATCCAGAGCCAATAGAGGAAGAAATTCCCGGCTTTTCCCTTCATGTGCTATTACTCGAGCCATGTCAAAGAAAACTTCTGAAAATCCAAACACTCTCAAAAATGATGTCACAGATGTTGAGTTAAATGACACCTTTCTCAGTCAGGTGTTTGACACGGATCATTCCGTTATCCCTCGTGGATTTGAAACTTCCAGTAAAACTTCTGCTGACCAATGTCAGACATTTTCTAGATCAAATCTCATTGCAGAACAACACAAAGACCCAGATATTGTGTCTTTGTTTGACAGGGTAGATGATGAAGGTAAAACTTCAGATAGCTCTGTTTCCTATTATACAAAATCTGGTATTCTGATGCGTAAATGGACACCTCCAGACGTTTTGGTTGATGACGACTGGGCTATAAAACATGAAATTGTAGTCCCAAAGCCCTGTGCCTGGCCCATGAAACCCCCTGGGCTGGTCACCTGGGTGTCAGGAAAACTTATCACAAAATTCTCAGTCACTTTTATTGGCCTAATCTCAGGCAGGATGTAGCACATTTCTGTAAAACTTGTCACACATGTCAAATGGTAGGAAAGCCAAATCAGACCATTCCAAAGGCCCCTTTACAGCCAATTCCTGCATTTCACGAATCATTTAGAAGGATACTAATAGACTGTGTTGGGCCCCTACCAAAAACAAGATCAGGAAATGAGTACATGTTGACAATTATGTGTACATCAACTAGGTTCCCAAAAGCCATACCACTGAAAAACATAAAGACAAAGACTATAGTTAGAGCTTTAGTCAAATTTTTCACTTTATTCGGCCTCCCTAAATGTGTCCAGTCCGATCAAGGCTCCAACTTTATGTCTGGAATTTTTCAACAAGTAATTGATCAGCTAGGCATTAAACAGTATAGGTCATCCGCCTATTATACAGAAAGTCAGGGTGCTCTTGAGCGATTTCATCAAACTTTGAAAAAAATGATTAGAACCTACTGTTTTGACAGAGAGAAGCAGTGGGATGAAGGAATTAATTTTCTGCTCTTTGCTGTTAGTGAGTCAATTCAAGAGGCTCTTGGTTTTAGCCCATTTGAGCTTGTATTTGGACATGGCTATGGCCCACTTAAGCTCGTTAAAGAGAAATTCCTATCAGACGACGATGATTGTCTTAATATTTTACAATATGTCTAAGATTTTCGTACAAAACTCTCTAAAGCATGTGAATTAGCCAGAGAAAATCTTGAGTCATCTCAGCAGTCAAAGAAAATCAAATATGATAAAAACACCTCAAAACGGAAGTTTGAACCAGGTCAAAAAGTTCTTGTTCTACATCCGGTTCCTGGCAAACCACTCCATGCCCGTTACTTTGGACCATATCTAATTGATAAGAAATTGAGTGATTTAAATTACATCATAAAAACACCTGACAGGCGAAAACAAAAACAGCTATGTCACATACATACATACATACATACACATGTCAGTACAGTCAGTTCTGGCCATTATGAAGATAGTGATACTGAAACTGACTTGAGTGAAAATACTCTAAATTCAAAGCTGGGCTCGGTCAAGCTTCAGAACTCAGAAATCCCGGAGAATCTGGAGTCTACGAAGTTGGCACACCTCCAGCCAGAACAACAACAACAGCTGAAAGAACCAATCCATGGACATTTGTTCCAAGGTATTCCAACGAGGACAAACATCACCTATCACAACGAAGATGTCTGCGACAGTAATCCAGTGGAACAACATCCAGACAGACTGAATCCTGCAAAAGCGGAATATCTCCAAGATGAAGCCAAGTATTTGCCGAACAATGACTTTATCGAACTCAATAAAAATAACCGGACTTTGCCATGCATACTTTATGCCAAATTCAGTGCCATTTCAAGTTTTCCAATACCAACATTGCAAGAGGATAGTCATGGGACAGATTATCCTGTTTGCTATTTTTGCAATTGCAATTGAAAAAGAGTGTTTATCTTTGATATTAGCTTTACAGCGTTTTGAAGTTTATATTACTTCTTCAAGTCAGCCAATAGTAGTTTATATTGATCACAATTCACAACCCTCTTGTTTTTCTGCAATTTACTTTGATGGGTGTACAAATTAAGCGTGTTCAAATGGTCTTCGAAAACGTTTCATTTGAAGTTTTTGTTGGAACCGTGTTGTTAATTTGTCAGATGAAATTTATGGAGCGAAAGTATGGCAATACTTCTCAATACAAAGCAAAACATTAACAATTTGAATACAAGTCATCGTTGATGACACAGTCCCCACTTGTTAATGGGTACTTTAATTACATGTCCAAGGAAAGGATAGAGTCTTCTTCATTAATTAGGTTTGTGATTAAAAATACTGCGATACAGATGAGGCTTAATGGCCGAGAATGAGTTCCAAGGGGATGAAAATATAAAACCAATGTAGGCCACCATCCTAATTACAATAGGTCCCGAAATGAGCCAATCAGTAATTATTGACAGGATGTTGCCAAATATTTTTGCATTCTATCATGACACTGATAGATTATCACCGGTACCATGTTCCATAAAGTTTGACGCAACGCTTTTGGACATTCACTCTAAAACCAAAAATTTACCATGTAATGGGCTCAAAATGTACATCAACCACCAAAGTCAAGTAATTTTCCACATGAATTCGATGTAAAATGATGACTTTTGAAAATATTGCACAAAAACAGCCATATCACAGTGGCTTAATATCTCCTCTACTGGCCTGGCCTGGTCTTTTTAGCAATTTCTTTAAATGATTCCGCTAAGTGTCATTAGTTTCATCACTTTTGATGCAGTATTTGTGGACATATCACTCTAATTACGAAGGTTCATTATAAATATGCAATTACAAATTAATTACCATGACACTGACAGTGTTTTTATTTACTGTTAAAGCAATGTAACCGTAACATCTCTACCAAGTTTTTTTTATGAATTTTTGTGTGGTATTTATTGACATATCAGCCTAATTACGAAAATCCAATAATTGACATGATACTGCTACATGTCGTGAAACAAATTAGTGTGCATATGTATGACATAGGTTAATGTCCTTGTACCAAATCTGAATGATATTGATGGAAATATGTCTGAGTTATGGCTCTGTACATAAAAAATCGTAACAAAATGGCCACCAGGCAACCATATTCCATAGGATTGTGAAAACAATAGACATGCATATTTATGACATAGGTCAGTGTCATTGTACAAACTTTGAATAAAAACAGTTAATGCATGTCTGCGTTATGCCAGCGGACATGAAAATAATCGTAACATAATGGCCGCCAAGCAGCCATATTTGATCTTACCGTCTAACAAATTAATGTGCATATGTATGACATAGGTCAACGTCTTTGTACCAACTTTGAATGATATTAAATGTCTGAGTTTAGGCTCTGTACATGAAAAAATTGTTACAAAATGGCCGCCACTCAGCAATATTCAATCTTATCGTAAACAAATCAACGTGCATATGTATAACATTAGTGAATGTCCTTGTACCAACTTTGAATAAAATCGGTTGAGACGTGCCTGAGTTATCGCTAAGAACATGAAAAAATTGTAACAAAACGGCAACCATGCAGCCATATTTGATCACATCGTGAAACAAATCGACGGGCATATGTATAACATAGGTCAATGTATTTGAACCAACTTAGAATAAAATCGATTGAGATGTGCCTGAGTTGTGGCTCCGTACATGAAAAAATGTAACAAAATGGCCACACGGCGGCCATATTGAATCTTATCACAAAACAAATCAACGTGCATATGTATGACATATGAAGTAATCCTTGTACCACGTTTGACTGGAATCACTCCAGGCATCTCTTAGATATCTGCGTCAACGGACGGACGGACGCACGCACGCACGCCGCACGCACGGACATGACAAAACCTGTAAGTTCACCCCGGACTGTGTGCGTAGAGACTAATAACATAACCTCAGTGGCTAATGAAGAAAGCACGCAAGCGGTGTTTTATATATAACCACTAAATTTCTGATTTGATCAGCAAACATAGATTGTTGGTTCCGGTAACCGTTTTGTAAACAGACACTTAGTCAATATCAAGTGACCCTGAAGTGACACGAGGTAAAAAAACATTTTCATTTAAATAAATCTCATGATGTCAGCCCAGCCCAACAGAGCAAATGATACTAACTCTCTCCTTCAATTATTAAAATTCTACTTCAAAATGACCAATAAGCTATAATCGAAACACAAAAAATAACCCTGAAAAAGAAAGCTCTGACATTTAGTTTGAGTATGTTTTTACATTTCATTATCGCATTATAAATTTAATGTACGAGACACCACCAAAGTCATTAGTTTTTTGAAATGCGCGTACCGTTCAATCAATGTGAACAATTTTTTTTGATTCTGTTTTGATTTTTGTTTTGATTTTGTGATTTTGCAGCCATATGTGACATTTGTCTCTATTTCACCAGTTTGGTTTGATATAAATCAACATCGACATAAATTTTGTGATACAATCGAAATACCGAACAAGGTCCATGAGTTGACTGGACAATCTATCGAAAGCCGAAATGTTATACAAGGCAGAACCTTGGTAGGAGTAAAAGGTTTCCGAGGTTCGGCCTTTGGCCTTCAATAGACTATCGACCGATGAGTAGTGTACACTTGGTCGGACAGACTTAACTTTCTTTGGCCAATCCCAATTCATTTTGTTCGCCAGTGACGTGACTGAAGTAGTGGGATATGCTTTCCCACCAATGCGGTTATTGAGCATATTGTACAAGGTTTGAAACGTTCACTGTCAACGTGACTACAATGGAACTGAACTGAAGCTGACCTGAACAAAGGGCAACTCTTACCATGCAAATTTGACTAATATGTCGGTCATTAATCAGTCACTTGTGACTGAAACAAGGGCCAACTAGTCCGTATTTCATATTTCTATTCTAACGACAGCGTTGTTATAACCATATCATAAACAGCCTACACACTTGTACAAATTTACTCAAATCCTAGTAATCCTCCAACTTCCAAAATAAGTGATTTTGTTAACTACTCATTTTTCTGTCTTAAAAACTCAAGGGAAATTAAGTTTATGTTTTCTTTATGACATACTCCTGGCTTGTTTCTTTCGGTGTTACCTTAAGTTGTCTGTGTGTCGTAGGGTACTGTCTTATTATTGTGTTTGAAGAATCTATATTACCCGAAGTCAATGTAATGTTCTAAGGGATGGTCAGGCTTAGGGGTACAGCAGTGTAGTATCTACCCTGTTGATTTACGATGTCAAAGGTTTTACTCTTCAGCAACGAAGTAACTATAGTGAGTCAGTTCAACCAATCACATTCGTTGTACCATATGTCATGAGATGCCTATCGTCCTGATGTTAAGTAAACAACTATTGGTAGGCACAGTCAAAGGGACCGTTTGGCAATATTTCATGTCAAGCCATTTATCACAACTATGCACGCAGGTCCTGTACATAAAAACCTGTAGTGACATGTTTGTCACTGTGGCATATTTGTTCCTAAATAGAATGTTGGCAACATTTCAGGTGCTTGAATCCAACACAGAGCCCGTTGTTTGAAGACGTTTCTAACCTATTTACGGTTTGACCACTTCAATCAGAGCTTTCTGTATTGAGGAACAATTAGACGCAGTTTCGAGTGTAAAATATTTTGATACTTTGAATGTGTTTGCATACATCTTCAATGTCGTCCGATTAACAAAAATAATGTCTTGATACTCACAAGTTAGGCATATATTCACATGCGTCGTGAAACTAAGACGATGTTTATCGTCCATGACATATGAAAGCGTTGATGTAAATATAGAAGTTGACTAGAAGTTGATTAAAAATAAAGTCAACACACTGCACAGCTCGTTTGATCGCCTACATGTGTTCTTGGATTATTGCCAATGGTGAATAGGGAAGCAGTTGCAGTGGCAGGACGAGATACGACCTCTGTAAATCATTGGCTAAAGTATGGGTTTGGTGGACAGCAATATTCGTACTCACTGCACTCTGCTGACATCAGTCAATAACGACAAAATCGAAAACCCAACAATTTCAGGGTAAACATTGATCTTGCTGTTAATAAGAGACGTTTTCGCTCATCGCTTAATTATACAAGGGCGGTTAGAATTATCTTTGTCGCCACAAGTAGGCTCGCCGACACGATTCAGAGGAGACCAGGGGAGGAGACAGAGAAAACAAACATCGGCCGTGAGTTGTATATGCACATTATAGGCCCTGGTATAATCATAACTTTGTTTTTGAGTGAGAGAGGAATTCTTGGCTACAGTTTATACCCATATTTAGTATAAGTACCGCAGATTTAGTGTTACAGGTCATATGAGGTCATGAGATTACGTCTGTTTGTGTTGTCGTCAATAAATGCTTCTGCTTTGCTTTTGTACAGGTCTAGACACGCTAGACAGCTGTGTCAAATACCTAGCTAGACGGGTACTTCAACAACTGACCTGAAGTTTCAAGAAGGGCGTGAATTTATACAATAGCGCCTGTGTATTTCGTACATAGCATTTCTGTTTCCATGCCTCTTATAGAATGCTCTATGTCACACTGGCTTTCATCTCGATCAACAATTCCTAAACGTAGAAATTCAAATCATTTAATTCGTGACAATTGACAACTTACCCGCAATAGTGGCTGTTGACACGACTTGAATTTCTTCAAGTGTACCTTGTAGTCCAGAATTGTATCTTGGGTTCAGTGTATCAAGCTGAGTCTGCTTTATTGTGTCTGCAAATGTAGGCGATAATCCAAATCTGAATGACTACAACGTCATTACTGATAGTGTCCCAACGTAGTGGCAGTCGCCTCGCTTGTGAGACAGGTCCGAACTCCGGTACTCAGCAAACACAATGTTTGAATTGTCACGTGGCCACGTCAATTATTAACGCTTTAATGTTGTCTGTAATAACACTCTTATAGCATAGAGAATGTGTTGACAGTAGGTAGTTCAACTTAGGCAAACGCATCTGCACAATGTGCATGGACACAAGGAAGTTCTAACGACTTTAAATAACCTGTTCTCATGTAGGATTTCTTGAACTAGTACGTTGTTAAACTTAGTTAAGAGCGTTTAGAAGAAAGAGAATATGACTAGCACGTAGTTGTAGTTGGCAAACGTGTCGTCTGACGGCTATATTCAGCCTCTCACATCCCCTAGGAACCCCTAAAAATAATGGTACAGTCTACCGGGTACTTCTGTGGCATGGCATGTGTTGACATGGTTCGGAATGACGCCCTCATTCCTTTTAAACTTTACAATTATTCTTCCGGATATAGAAGCTAGACACCGTGACCGGTACCAACTCGGGAAGCTGGCTTTCGAAATATTCAGGCTAAATTCCGGCTTCTAACATCACCACAATTTATGAGTGACTTTGCTCAAAGAAGTTTCATGAAAATGTTACTGCCTTTTTGTAGTTTCAAATTTTATAGTCGATATTTCTGTTTCGGCATTTCCTGTACAAGACACGAAAGTAACGTAAGTGGAGAAACACAGATTAAAATGGACCAGTGAACGTATCAGAAATAAGTATCCACCATGTGATTTTGTACGTCCGGACGATGAAGCACGACAATTTATACATGGAATTTTCTTATATAAGCATATTGTGTATTTGGACCTGTTTACCATCCAATACAGCGGCTAGGTGACAGAGTGGAAAGTTTGTCATTACCATTTAAACCATTATGCAGGTGAATAAATGGTATGAAAATCCCCTATTTAATTTAAACTTCAGTGTTAATGATCCACAAAAAGTGAGGTTACCCATACCTCCCCTTGATTTGAGCACTAAGACAATGTTAGCTAAAGGCTAACTAAATTTTATCAAATTTAGAAAACTATATGAAACGAAGAATTTGATTTAAGTTTATTTGTTAAAATATGTTCAAAAATTATTTATTATGTTTTGAATTCTTGAGTAAATTAAATAAGAAGCCGATTTGTAGGTGCTAAAATTTGAACACTTCAAGGTTAAAGTTAAGGTATGTATTCGTTGCTTCGATAAAGTTTGTATGCAATGCGTGAAAGCGAGTGCGCGCGCGATTACTTTGAACGTGTGGAGGGGTCACAGTCAGAAAAATGTAACAACTTAGTTCTGTTATTGAACCACTCTTTTTTGAGTAGGGATTTGACTGAGCAGTTGTCTGTTGCTTCTCCGCTACCGTAGGTTGTGAGTTCCAACCCGATTGAAAACACTGTATTTCAACCCTGGGTTGATAGCTCTGCTGGTGGACAGAATTTTCCCCGAGGCTGTCTTTCGCCGTGTGTAAGCTATGTATGTATTCATCAACACATCGGTCGTAACTGTGTTTGGGTGGGATTGGGTCTCTCCGTATCGTTGTTGATCTACAAATACTAGAGAAACGTGCTCCAAACGATAAACTCAGACTATAAGTCAATTGAAATTAAAGTCAACACACTGTACAGCTCGTTTGATCGCCTAAAAGTGTTGTTGGATTATTGCCAATGGTGAATAGGAAAGCCGTTGTATTGCAAGTACGAGATACGACCACTATAAATCACTGGCTAAAGCATTGCTTTTAGTTGACAGCAATTTTCGAGAACACTACGCTGTGCTGACATGAGTCAGTGACGACAAAGTTGAAAACTCAGCGATATGAGGGTTAACATTGATTTGCTCTAAATAACAGACGTTTCCGCTCATCACTCAATTATACAAGGGGGTTAGAATTATGCATGTCGCCCCAAGTAGCCTATGCTTGCCGCCACAAGTGGCCTAAGTCGGCATAGTTCGCCGAAACGATTCAAAGGAGACCCTGGGAGGAGACAAAGAAAACAAACATCGGCCGTGAGTGGGTATATGCACATTATAGGCCCTTTTGTAATCATAGGTTTGTTTTTGAGTGAAAGAGAGGAAATCTTAGCTACTGTTCAATGCTCACGTTATCAGTACAATAGACTTAGTGCTACAGGTCATGTGAGGTCATGAGATTGCGTCTGTTTGTGCTGTCGGCAAAATCACAGTGATATTTACTTCTGCTTTGCATTTGTATAGGTCGAGTCACACCAGACTGGTGTGTCTGATACCTAGCTAGACGGCTACTTCAATAACTGACCTGTGGTTTCAAGGTGGGCGTGAATTTATTCAATAGCGCTTGTGGATTTCATTCATAGCGTTTCTCGTGGTAGGCTGGGTAGGCTCATATTCCAAGGCTTCATTTACCTGATTAGATAAACTAGACTAAAAAATGAAACATGCGCCTTCCTTACTGAGGTAAAATGCACTTCGGGGATAGATTTTCGGATGGCGGCCATTTTAAATTTTAAAACTCGGCAAATATTTCTGAGGTTATTTGTTTCTCTGCTACCAAACTTTGCGCGATGACCCCTGATTTTTACTTCGGATTTGGTAAGAAAATAATTGCAAATTTCATCGAGGAAACTTTAGCAAACGTTTTATATTTCGATATCGAGGTGCAGCATACTACCTCAACTACTGTATCAATGTTACCGCACTGACAGCCACATAAATTGACGACTAAACCAGAGTTTGTTATAGTACGACGGTACGAGCTAAAGTTATCCGATTGACAATAAAATAATATTTATTATTTTGATAGTAAACAAACTAAAATGTTATTGCCGATTATTTGATAAATTTATATATGGAAGGTAATCCTTCAAAATCTGGGGAAAGAAGGATCGGAGGTGGCCAGCACCACACGTCATCTAAAATTTAGGGTCCCGTATAAATAGAACTTTTTTAAGGCTTAGATGTATAGTGAACTTTTAGGCCTGCATGTATATACGTTATTAGACCCGTGGACTAAGGGACCGTCTCAGATTGTCGCAGAAGTTCAAGAAACGAAATTTCTTCGTTTAGATCAAAACCCCCTCCCCCCTCCCCTAAACGAAACTTCAAAAGTGTGAAATGTTTATGTCTGCCTGAGAGTACAATGTTGCATTTTGCTATAGCTACTAAAGACATATTCCCCTTGCCACATTACAACATTAAACAAACCGAGGCTTGGTCTGCAATGCCCTAATGCCAGCACTTGCAAATGCAGTAACATCCGAGTAATCGTCATACGGTTCAGGCGATTTACCCATATAAGGATATCCCTCACTCGTTATATAGGAAACCCAGTCCAGTTCTGGCCGTTCCAGTATGCATTGACTGTTTGATTGCGTTGTTGCAGACAGTTGCTTTGATTCCTTACAGAGAATTTGGGCTTCGGTTATATCAGTCT
>LD342693.1:0-18010 GCA_001465055.1 Ptychodera flava
TATATATATATATATATATATATATATATATATATAAATTAATCCATTTACAATTAAAGGAGCCAAAACTGCGATCTACACTCCTCCGGTCACTAGCCGTTGCTATGGACATTTTTAATTGTCGATGCGCCTATAATGATGGGACGCCATGTCCTTACTTAACATATTTAAGCTACAGAAGGGGGAGTAATTTATGTTTCCATTGTGTCCTTGCGGCATAAAAATTATCATTTTGGTGGCACAGCAAAAGCATCTTCAGCTTAAAAACTGTCAAAAAAGAATTATTATAATCCCAACAACCAAATGTCATCCTGGCAGGAAAGTGGTCAATCACTTTATCATTTTATATAACCAAACCTCATCATTAACACTTTTATGACTACTGTGACGGATGCATGCCAATAGCTAGCACACACATATAGTTGGCCCAATCATGTCTCTTTGCGTTGGTTTGAATGTTATGTTTGTTAAGAAGTCTAAAAAAACCCCCGGCGTTGTGTGTCCCTTTTCTAGTACAAATAATAGAGCGTGCTCCTGACCCCATCTGCCTACAATGATATTATGAACAGACTGATCTGTTCTGAAGGAATTACCAACGTTACAAATATGAGCTACTCTTCGCTCATTGCGAGGATTTCAAGAGATGTAGATATTCAATGCGCTGCCAGTGGTTTGCCGCAAAAATAAAGCAATTCAGGCTTCGTGCATCACAGGAATATCTGCACAGTTAACCGACTTCGAATACTCTTTGTTGTCTTGAACGTTTTCTTCGCGCGCGGCATGTTTTCAAGACAAACACTGTCCTCGAATGGCCTGAACTGCGCAAGATCTCTTAAAATCTCATGCAGGATTGGCATTACGCTTTTACTACAGATTGCAACTCGCTGCAATGTGCGATACACATTTACAGCATAATTGTGTATTCCAAATGAATGTTGGCGCGCGCCAGTGGGGAAGCCTGGAATTCGCAACGACGCTTTATGCCGAAATCCAAACACAATTTCACAATAATGATCCTGATATCGATGGACTCACCATAATAATTATCGGGTATAATGAATTCTAGTCATCTGTTTCTCATCAGATATACACCCATGGCCACTTTAGTGTTGATACAGACAGAAATTCTGCCTGTATAAAGACAAAACAGGCCCTGCCAAGGGTTGTAAATGAGAGCTAACGATTGGCACCCCGTGTTAAAAATTGAGACACAAGATACTACTTCCATTCATGAAAGCTTCTACTCGATAATTAGTTTAATGAGGCAACACATTTTTTTATGAGTTCACTGCTATAGCATCCAATGCAGAGAGTGTGTCTGGGGAAATTGAAATAAACAAGACTTGTACATGGACCAGTGCATGGTAATGTTACATTGTATCTCAATTTTGAACACAGGGTGCCAATCGTAAACTCTCATTTACAACCCCAGACAGAGCTAGTTTTGTTTTTATACAAACAGAATTTCTGTCTGTATCAAGTAGCCTTGATCAACACTAAAATGGCCACGAGTGAAGTTGAACACAAACTAGATATATTCCATTAAAGTTGATTGCACTACGTAGAAAAACAGCAATCTCTGTTACTCAGTAACCTCGCAGCCTCAAATAACCTCGCTCCAATCTTTTTCATTTGGCTGCCATGCGTTGATATGAAAGGGACTCAAGGAAGTGAAGGTCACAATTCAGCAATCATTTCACATGAGTGTGTTGATTAGCCTAGCACCGACAATGAATTCTCAGAAAGTATCACCTACCTCGGCACTCGTTTCATTCGATGAACACCCTCGACGGCCATTAATCATGCCATTACAAATACATACATATTGCTATTAACACGCATTTGTCAGTCATTTGCCTCAAAACTAACACCTTGACTACACAGCTACAGGATCTAGATAAACGCCTTGTAACAAGCAGAAATCATTGATCTCAATTTGATTCTTGCAGTGCATATACTGTATATCTAAATTAATCACTCGAGTCAAAGGGAACTAATATATAAATTAGTGGGGTAACACATGACAGTTACAATGGAGAAAGTGCCATGTATGTATGTATGTATGTATGTATGTATGTATGTATGTATGTATGTATGTTTGTGTGTATATGATACCGTAGGGTTTGCCCCTCGAGATAAAGTGGGATGACCCGCCTTCTACACTCGATGATGGAGACCCAATTACTGACCTTCGCTTTTATTGTGATTACAAAACCAAAATTATCCGCAAGTTTTGATTTTATTTCTATGTGATTTCAAACCTTGGATTGTGTGATGTTTTTGTACGAAAGCTCTTTTATCTTTATCTATTGACTTTTGCTGCTTCAATGATCAAATAGGTTCATTCAAGGTAGGCGCTCGGGTATTATACCCAAGGAATCGCCGGTGTAAAGCGGCGAGGAAATATTTGTAACAATAAGATGTTTCATGATGGCCTGTGTCCGATGAAGTAGGTGTTGGTGAAAGACTCCGCAAAATCCAATTCATCGGCGGATTTCTTTATGAAATTGCATTCAAATGGGACAGAAGGGAAGCCTGATGTTATCTAACATCATTTAAGGTGGTCTTCGTGACATACCGATGTGACGAGATATTTTATGGAGACTCTTGAATGACATCCCCTCTGTACGTCAACGAAGCGCACGTAATTGCAAAGTCTACCACACATATAAGACACCGACCAATTGCTGAGATCAAAGGAGTGGGCCTGCTCCACACGTTTCTCGACGCTGATGCTTGCTTCAAGTATTGAAAGTTTATAAGTTACGATTCAATCGATGAAAATCGATCGCACTCGTCTTGATGAAACTACGGCCATTTGAATTTCTGAACTGAGCGTGTAATGCATAGAGAGCCGCCTAACTCTACGCTGACATCTAACCTATCGAAAAATTATTTTTTAGCACGATTACTCGCCACGTATATGATTTATCGACCACAGAACTGATGTATGCTTTATTGTTGAGCTTAGTTCGCGTTTCAAGGAAATCTGAATTTAAGCGACAAGCGAATTTTCCACCTGAACTCGTACGCAGTGTCATATGCAATGTCTATGAGCTATCGCAGAGACATACTCTTCAGATTTGCTTCCGTGGAAACGTGTTACTGAGACCCTGCGGGTCCTGAGTAACGGACTCTGTCAAATGACCGTGAGTTCGAGACTCAAGCATGGTGTTGTGCCCCTGTTCAATGCGCTTTACTCGTCACTCCTCCACTGGGTAGTCGGTTATGGCTACCTCATTCTGTAATTGGATTCGCCTGTTGGATGAGTGATAAAATAAAATAAAATATAGTAAATAAATAAATAAATTATTTTTTCTGAATCGATGCAGAATAATTATTGACACTATGATATTTTTTATCAATGCTTAGAACTCATTCCATTCATTTTAAAGCCGCTTGATATGAGCGTTGTTTGTTAAACAACGCCATCATCGTTGAAAGTCGATATTGTTTCTCACATTTGTTTGCAAGCTGAGTATATTGGTGTTTATGCCGTCCATATGTGAGCGAGCCCCTATATGTTACGTATTGACTTTTGAACAACACATGAAGTGACCATTAGCAGGCGAGGCTAAGGCGGTTTTTCCAAGAGACGTGCACCCAATGGGTAATGCTTAAGCATCGTGGGTTATCTGAAATTACCGAATGGCCTAAGTCCAGCGAATTTCATCATTTATCCCTTCTAAAATCACCCTTCAATAAAATGCATCTCAAATTTGCCCCATACTTGCACGCGCCGACGACTACGGCGCGACGAAAAGATACGTTGAAGTAGACGACATTTATGACCTGATATGAACTGAAAATGCTTACGTGTTTCACTATATCTTGCAGTTATGTGTAAATTTGAACCTTTGCCACATGTTTGCAACTTCATTGAAAGTGTTATGATCAACATAATGAACAATGTTCACTACAGATTAATTCTTAATCAAAGTATCTATCCCCAATTAGGAAAGCTAATCAAATATGCAAATTAGGAATTGGCTAAAGTAAAATTGCTATAGAATTTCAATTATGTTGTATCATAGTATCTTAAATGTACAAAGCAAGTTTCGCCAACTTTGGTCTACTCAATATAGATAAATATCCTTAATTAGGAAAGTTCATTAAATATACAAATTAGGAATTTGCTGTAGTAAAAAAGTTAATGACTTTCAATAATGTTGTTTTATAGTACTAGTATCTTCAATATATGTATCAAGATTCATCAACTTAGGTCGAGTCAATTCAGATATATATATCTCTAATTAGTGAAGTTCATTGAATATGTAAATAAGGAATTGGCTGAAGTAAAATTGCTCAATAATTTTTCATTTCATTTCATATCTTTTATTTTGATTTATTGCCATAAAGAAATAATAATAACAAGTACTATAAACTTTTTACATATTACTAAAAAAAAGGAAAGATATGGCAATTTAGGAGCCAAAAAAATAGCTTTACGCTAATCTGGTTTGGCCCATCTCAAACTACATGTGCATCACTGTTAAAAGGGCTAGAAAGAAAAGAAAATCCAGTACATACAACGAGCTTAAAATGTAGGAATTACATAACAGTTTGTTATGTAAATTCCTAGTTGTAGCGCGCAAAAAATTTCGTAAGACTCAAAATTATTTGTCTGCAACTACTTTGCAATACTCGTCTACAGCTGATATTCCGTAATGCATTCCCTCTTAAATAAGACGAAGCACATATCCGATCTCAGTTTCATGTGGTTTATTCGAATATAAGCATGTCTTCCAGACTGAGAACAACAAATTCTGTGTACGAATTGAAACGAATAACTGAAAACAAATCAAACAAAATGAAACAGGAAGTGAGAACTAAGCTACGTTCACACTATGACACAGGAATTAAATACTCTCTATGATACAGGAAGTAAATACACTCTACGACACAGGAAATTGGAAACAGGAAGTAACTAACAGGAAATAATACTCCCTCTGAGAAGACTCAGGGGTCAAAGGTCATCATAGGTGAGATGGTCACGTGACCCACCTCAGTAAATGCCCTCTGAACGTGACTGAACGTTTACATTTGTTGACAGAATTTCATTACCATAAAAGCAGCCTTGACTTAGCGAGTGAACAATTACCTGCTTTGAAACAATCACTAACTCAAAGTTGCATAAGAATACAGTCATTAAAACTACTTTAACTGAAAAGTCTCAAAGGAGGTACTATAAACGTAATCAAAATCCTTTGGATGTGTCCATTATAATGTTCATTGTTCGCATACTTCAATGAGTCCTTGGCCCTTTGTTACGCGCACATGCTAATAGTCTCACAATGGAACAACTATTCAAGGTTCCTTCAAGAATGCCCTCTTTGATTAGAAAAAAGAATCAACTGAAGCAACTCACCGATATTTATTTGGGCTGTATAAGACTATCACATCAACAGGTTCAAAGCTGTTCCATCAAAATGGTCTTTACAAAAATCTTGGCGAGAACTATAGCCGGTTGCCTTCAGAGGCATGTCCACTCTCTGAAGGTCTAACTTAAAATGTGCTAAAGGCGTGCTGAATGGATACATGTGCGCATTGCGTAATACAAAAGGTAAACATTGAAGGGGCGGAAATGAATTCACGTGACTTTGAATTTAAACTATGGCCAAATAAAGGAATGTTGATTTTGACCGTAACACTAGTGACTACTTTACGATTCATCGATGAGGTGTTGTTTTAACGCTTTTCTAAACAGATGTTCTGATGTGAGTGATTTCATGTGAATGGGTAAACTATTCAACAGTTTAGCACCTGAATATTTAATCGCAAATTTAACGGCATCTGTGTATATCTTCGGAATAGCTAAATTTTGCTGGAGTTTAAAACTGGTATGTCGGCCATGGTCGACCATATTGAAATAGTCACTAATATGATGGGGAAGATTATTATTGTACAGATCAAAGAGGAAATTTCCTATACCAAGTTTATAAAGTTTAAAGATATCAAGAAGACCTAGTTCTTTGAATAGTGGTGCAGACTGATCTCTCAATCCAGAGTAGGTTATACACCGTAAACACATTTTCTAAATTTTAAAGATAGATTGCAAATATGTTGAGTATGTACTCCCCACACTTCTAATCCATACATTATGTTTAGTTGAAGAAAAGTTTTATAAAGTAAAAGTAAAATATGTTTTGGTACAATGTTTCGTAACTTAAATAACATTCCTGACTTTTTTCGAATACAAAGTGTTACATAATCAATATGATCTTTCCAAGACAAGTGCTCGTCGAAAATCACACCAACAAAGGAGGCATTTTCCGCCTGCTTTATAATTTTACCTTTAACCTTTAGTACACCATGATTGGAGATAACTTCACGTTTACCATGAAAAATTATATAATTTGTCTTCTTAATATTAATAGTCAATTTATTTGCATCGCACCAATGTATAACTTTCATGAAATGGTGATTTACAAATGAAAGGTCTATGTTACTTAGCTTGTCAGGAAATGTATGAAATAAATTGGAATCGTCTGCAAATAAACGAAATCAAAGTAGTTGGATGAGTTTGGGAGATCATTGATGTAAATTAAAAACAATGTTGGACCCAGTGTTGTCCCGTGGGGTACACCACACATGATCAGCATATTTTCAGATTTCACCTGGTCCGCAAAAACAAACTGGGTACGATTATGCACATGTCTGAAAACCAACTGAGAGGGTTTCCCCTTATACCGTAATATTGAAGCTTTGATACTATGGTCTATCGTATCAAAAGCCTTTGCAAAATCTATGTAGATCCTAATAGTAACATTCCCGTTGTCGATCTGATGCAGTAAATCACTAACCAAATTGATAAGTGACAATTTTGCGCTATGTTTTTAACGAAAACCATATTGATGTTTATACAGTAAATTGAACTTGTTGAGAAAGCCCATAAGTCTAGTATTTACAATTTTTTTCAATAATTTTGCTGAAAAGGGTAACACAGAACTCGGTCGATAGTTTCCAGGTGCATCTTTTGAACCTTAAATTCGTATTACCCTCGCTACCTTTAATGCATTTGGAAACTTGCATTGTGTAAACGACAGATTGAATATATGGGACAATGGTTTGGCTATTTGATCAGCAGCAATTAAATAAGCTTCGCTGGTAAATTATCACAGCCGGGAGCCTGTTTTAAATCAAGGGTTCTCAACAAATTGGCAACTTCAATTTCTGATGTTGGCTCTGAGAAAAACGATTATTTACAGGTATGGGGTAGGAAATCAAAATGAGATTGTGAAGGCGAATGAATTATGTTAGCCAGATGGGGTCCTACATTAGTGAACAAACTATTGAAACCATTTACAATTTCATAAGGAGTACTACATATCGTCTCATTTTCATCAATAATGTTATATTATAGTATCTTCAATGTACAAAGCAAGTTTCGTCAACTTTGGTCGAGTCAATTCAGATATATATCTAATTAGGAAAGTTCATTAAACATGCAAATTGAGAGTTGGATGAAGGAAAAATGCTTAATGACTTTCAATAATGTTAAATCATAGTATCTTCAATATACAGACCAAGGTTTGTCAATGTTGATGGAGTCAATTCAGATATATATATCCCTAATTAGAAAAGTGTATTAAATATGCAAATCATCCATTATCTTTCATATCACCCCTAAATATCTTTCACAGCTGATATATCTTGGTTTGATCAACATTTGTACCAAATCTCATCATCATCAAACTGTGCAGTCGTTCTCTGTGTATATCTAGACAGTAGCGTGCGTGACGTCATTGGCGATACACGAACTAGTATGACAGCTTACTGTAGCATTGGAGTCTATGACTGTAGTAGAGCAGTTATGCACGTTCCAACTTTTTAATGCTCAGTAGCATGAAAAATGATTAACTGTTGTGCAGTTGGGTGCAAAAATGACTCAAGGAAGAACAAAACCGGTGTTATTTTTTACCTATTTCCCACAGAACAGCTTTCTCGAAGACAGTGGCTAAAAAAGTCGGGCAAGGTAATACAATGTTAAAAACTGTCAAAGATACAAAGCTATGCTCTGCACATTTCAAGTATTATTGTTTTATACGGGATTTCGGAACCCTAATCTCGATACAACACGATACTACACAATGTGGTTCGTAGCTTGACATGCTGTTTCAGCCTACTATCGCCGGATTTAACCAGATAATTATTATTATAACACGCCACATGCTCATTCCGTGTCGCGATTCGCCAAAGCACGTCGTGTGACGAGAAAATAGATACGTCTAGTCCCAACTGGATCGACAAAAGTGACGTCAGAGAGTATTTTTTGAAAAGCTATTTCCCTAGGGAAATAGTTATGACCAAATTTGGAAAAGTGCCCAGTCACGGGACCGTAGTGTCGTCTGCAGCTTTGCAACAATTGCGGGTGACCAGAACGGCATGTGCGTCCGGGATAGGTGACGACACATTCTCTAAAACAGATTTTCCAACATTTTCCAACATTCCAACACCGTAGGAACTTGAACAGCTCATCGACGGAAAAGATTAAAGTGCAACTAAGGATGTCGCAAGGTATGCATAGAATATTTTTGAAAGAAAGTGGTACCACGTACAACTGAAACCGCTGTGGAAACATCGCCGTGTAAACTTGTCACAATGGATTGTTGCGGTGCAAAATATCAAAACACATTCAAAACTATATAACTATACAACATGAGCATATGGTGTGTTATAAAACACCTATAGCCTGGTCTTTATTCGGGCTATGGCGCTCGTCTATTACCCCTTGTCGCTATGCCCCTCGGCCTACGGCCTCGGGGAATAGCGATGTGTTTCTGGTAACACAAGACCCCTCGGGGTAAAAGACCGGCGCAATAGCCCTCATGACCAGGCAATGGGTGTTTAATATCGGTGATTTCAGGACATTCTAATATCCGAAGAGGAAACTACACAAGGCGTCTCTTTTCTAGACAGCCGGGGTCTGCAAATCGCTGATATATACCGTATAAATATGGGCAATTTTGTGTGGGATTGTTTACGAAACAGGATCCTTTTGAGTTCAAGTGACGGAGACAGAGGCGTCAGCTGTATTTCTTCAAACTTTATTACTACAGCTACGATGAACTACTGCTACAATAACATAATGTATCAGTGGATGGAAAAGTGACGACCAGATCCAGCGGTGAGCGATGCGCTCTGAGTATACGCATACACATACACTATATTGTGCGTAAACATAAACTGAAGTAAAGTGGCTAATTCAGGCTGTCATATAGCCGGTTTTGGCGGGAAAGTAAGAAGCGTCTTTGACTTTGATTGGTTAGAGATGAGTCACACGTCAGAAAGAATTAAAACTATGTGTAAACACAAGATATTGGAAGGAACTGAAGAGATAACAATCTGTCTTCATTGTCAAGGAATTAAGAAGTAGCTATCTTTGTTTAACGTTTCTCAACAAATTTCGGGACTATACCTGGTAATATTGATGCTATAAGATACTAGAATGACTTCTTGCCAAATGGGTCTAGGCACACCGGATCTGATAATATCGATACCAGACGATACTAGATTTACTTGCACTGTGTCTCGGCATGCCGGGTTTGCGAAATCATCGATATTAACCCGATAAATATCGGCGATTTCGGACTTACTAGATGATATTTTGTCAAATCGTGGGTAAATATACAATACTGTTTGTACTTTAACCAGAGTCATTTGATCTGTGAAAAGCAACGAGTGGTAACGCTGAACATTGTTATTGAATATGCGTAACTTGTTCTTATCGTACAAGGCTTTTTATAGCGTTTTGCATTTTGACTTATATCAGCATTTGAACCAATTTTTGTAGCTATCTACTTAAAGATGTCAAATGCTGATTATCTGCAAATGAATTATAAGACTTTCTGTGTCCAAGTGTACGTAGGTACTTCCTGAACGCCCCTTTATACATCTACATTATCATCATACTTTAATATCATCGAAAGCCGGTCAATTTCCCAATCATACCATGTCAATGTAACAAGACCTAGTAATTAAGGTAGTAAGCATCTCGAAAGTGAAAGACTTACACTTTTGCTAAAATTTTCCTCCAGGAAAATTTCAACTGTTCTCTTTCAGAATCAAAAATAAAAATCGGGTCACCGTGCAAATTTTAGTACTGGAGCAACAAACAATATCAGCAAGTCTTTAATTGATTAAAGACTTGCTGATATTTGAAATTCAATGAATATCCCTGTGTTATCTTTATGGAGGAAAATATACAATTTTCGATTTCCGAAAAAAACTAAGAAGGTGTTAAATTTTATTACGCAAAGAGCATTGAAATGAACCCCACACGTTGTAGATAAGAAGATTATTGAAAAAGTCTGGGAGTCCGAATATCTGTCACGAGGCGCATTCTACCTTAATTTACGATCACATTTTACCTTCTTTACAATCCTTCTGCGTAGTTTTATCTTCTCTACTCTCTACAATTTGACATGATTTAAGAGGTTATTGTTCTGATGAGCATATAAAATATGGCTTGTGATTTTCAATATCCGGATAAGTTCGGTAAATGTTTCCTCTAATGGTTTCTCTATAGTCTGCCGCTATCCGTATACATGTCAGCAGCATCAATGCGCGGGAAACGGAACCAATTATATTTGTTGTCAAACAACCTGAAGGCGTCATGTCTTGGCAAGTACCCCTGGTAGTTGTAAACGAGAACGAGTGAGTGATTTATCCTTTGTATTGTTTTGCAAGTACATAGTTCTTTAAAGAGGACAATGATTTCCTTTGTAAATGAGTATGCTATGATTGTTGATGCCCGACAAAGGCTGATTGATATTATCAGGATTGTTCGTTATGCAACAAAATTATGTGATTGGGGCCATAGACAGTAGACAGCAGTCTATGCTGGGGCTCACAAAAATCAAACCCATGCTCTAAGCACTGATGCCGGTACGTTTATCAGTTAACGGAACAACTGTTTCCACTGTCGGTGGTTTTCTGTCCTCCCCTAGATGTGAGTTCCAGTACGAGTCTGTCGGAAGGACACTTTGTCCGTTGCAATTTGGCGATGAAGATATTTCAGAAGTGGTCATTGATGTATCTTGCTCTTCAAATGATGACACATATTACAGCCTTAAAGCAACTGTGGTCCACGAATTTGATTTAGAGTAAGTCAAATTGCTTACTTCTTTAGCAGAAAATACTTACTCGCTTTACAGTTCCTGAAAGACGTTATTATAGACCAAATACTTCTACAATATCACATTTTTATTAAACGCGTAATATTTAGAAACACATACTTTCAGGAAGACATCGATGACAGAACGATAGATATATACCCACAAGTCTAGTTTATGTTGTGTATATTGTGTGATATTATGTGCGATGAATGATAGTGAGCGAGTGAGTGTGAGTGCTTCACGAACTCTGCAGCGTTGGAGGGGTCGTAGTCAGAAAATTGTAGCAACTTAGCTCGGTTATTGAACCAACCTTTTTGAGATTGGGGATTTGTCCGAGCGGTTTTGTCTGTGGCTTCTCCGTAGGTGATTGGGTACCGTAAGTTGTGAGCTCGAACACGATTGAAACCATCGTTTTGTATTGTAATGCTATAGTGAATATATAATGATGATTAGCGCTTTACTAATATCGCAGCGGAAACGTAATTAATATTCGAATTGCAGTTGTATATTGAAAATGACTATCGAAAGTTGAATTTGTTTCACAATTTTCATGTTTTCTGACATGGCAACAATAAGTGACTCGGGCCAGTGTAATTAAAACGCACCAGCAATATAGAAAAGTAATTATCCTCCTTTCTGAGCAACATCATCCATTTTTAAAAGTTTTGCAGAAGGATTTACTCTTCCTTATGATTATTATGGATATATTTATTGATGGCGGCAAACTAGTTTGATTAAATGGTTTACACTGCCGCGACACTGACGTATCAGCACTACTGCGATTTTCAGAATGTCGTCTCCTCTGTCCGTGACGGTATCACCATCCCAGCCTCAGGTAAGGTACAGTAGTTGTCTTGTAAGATAAGATTTCGTGGTGATGAAACCACTTTTGAAAATACTATTGGCTGTTAGTGGATGTTTGGACTCAGTTTGTCAAGCAGCATGAAGTTTAGATTCAAAAGTTTGATGCTTTGTTAATTACGATGAAAACACAACAAATTCTTAAAGATACTTTTTCCTGACAAAATTGCAGCAAAGCTACGGCAACCTCACCGACGAAAAGTAAGTCTAGGACTCCTTAAATCTCTTTAAATTATAATGAGTTGGAAATATCTACTTAAAATTTCCTTAACATTAATTTATTTTTATTCTGTACAGTACTACTATTTTAGATTTCCCGATGGCGTTAATTCAGTTCAAGTAAGAGGATACTCGGAGGATAAAATTTGCTCTGTCATTGCAGTTCAAGAAGTAGGGGTAAGACGATCTTCTTATTCTTCTTCTTTCTGTTCTTCTTCTTCTTCTTCCGCCATATTTGATAAACGTACAGAAGAAGAGCTCTTGATTGTTTTTCTTGTTCTACCAGTGAGAAGTTCTATCCTTCGTCAATTGTCTTCACTTTGTATTGTGAGTAGTGTTTAGTTCTTTATGGTCTTGTTTCCAGTCCGGTTTCATCTTCGACAGGGTGGATTTTCTTCGATTTTATTTTTTGTCATCTGTCACCCCGTGGTCGGCAATATGGCCGCCCGGGAGGACAAGCCATTTCGGAATCTGACACTCAAGCATGCTGTCAAGTGTACTAATATTGAAGGTGTTCCCGTTGAAAGCTATGTTGAAGAGATTGCAAAGGAGGTCTGAAGTGAAAATGTTATTGCTGCATCGAGAATGAATAAGTCCGTTGTTGTGTTTTTGGCAACACTCGGTAATGTTGAAAGTATATTTGAATCAAAGTTCGCTTTGTTTGATGAAATAGTCGACGTTGAATTCCACATGATGAAATATTGGAAGAATATTTATGGAAACTTGGTAGAGTTGTTTGGAATATTAAAGCGATTCCCCTTGGCTGTAAAACGCTTCTCTGAAACATGTAAAGTCGTTCAGACGACAAGTTCATGTTTTGTACAATGAGAATATCGGTGGTGTGATTGAGATCAAACATGATGATCGTTTTATTCCGTTTACGTATCTGTCGATGAATTGCGTTGTTTTTCTTGTGGACTAAAAGGTCATATTCGGAAACGTTGTCCCAACTATAGATTGTCAGAAAACAACGATAATAACCCTGGAAATGTTCAGAAAGACGGTACTTGTGTTTATGAGAATTCTGGTTTAATGGATGTTGTTGAAAGTCGTGAAAATGTAAATGAGGATGTTAATCATATAAACACATATAAAATAAACACCTCAACTTTGAGTAACACCTCAACGTCAACTAGCTTTGTTGAGAACAATGTGGTTCAATCAGGGTCCGCTCACAAAGTCACATCAGTTGATGGAAATTCTGAAAATCAAAGACCTCTGCCTTGTAAAAACATTCCACCCACTGAAGTCAAAGAGAAAGATAAAAGTGTTAATCCTGCTGGAGACGTCCATGCCGATGAAGACAGGGTACGAACCCTTGCTTCTCCTTCGTTCTCTCCGCTCCTTTCAACTCCAGTTTTTTTTCATTTGATCCTCCTTCATCGTCATTATCTTAATTGTTCAGTCTCAATCCCTTGATTTTCCTGAAACTCCTTTTTCAGATGTCAAGTTGACGAGTCTCAAGATTTGTTTGCTTCCCAGTCCAAGTCTTCAAGAAGAGTTTCTCAAAGTCAATTTATTTAGTCTGCAGTAAAAGTATCAAATTCATTTGATGTTCTCAGTGAAGTTTCGCATCATGATAATGAGTCTCTTTCGTCTGAAATTTCTGATTTATCAGAATTTCAGGAAAGAGATGCAAATCAAGTCGTCTATTTTACTTATGTTTTTAGAAGACATCCAAGGTTCTAAAATGATAGAAAATGTATAGATTAATGTTCAGATTTCAAATTTCTCATAAAGTCATTTTATTAACTTACGCAGGTCAGATCTTGTCTCTTATGAACAAAGAGTTCGTATCCATAAAATTGTTACAAAGTTACAACAAAATGTTAAACAATGTAAACTCGCGGCTATAAGTAAATATGAGAAGTAAAATCGTTCTTGTTTTTGCTTGTCTGGTAAATGCAAGTATTTCGGTCGTTTCTTGGAACGTAAATGGTTGCCATGATTCTTTAAAACGGTACAACATTATGTCTTCATTGAAGTCCAATCATTACGCTGATTTTCATTTTCTACAAGAAACTCATTCTTCAGTGGTTAATGAGGCACAGTGGCAAATCGTTTTGTGTCCGCCTATTTACTTCTCTCATGGTACCAGTAATTCTGCTAGGGTTGCAGTGCTGTTTCTGTAAAACAAAACTGTTGATGTTGTTTCTGTTAGCAAGTGTCGTCCAGGGTCGTTTATGGCGTTTGCATATTAAGATGGATGACACTTCCTATCATTTGCTCAATATTTCTGGTCCTTCCGATGGAGATGATGGCTGTATTTTCTTCAAAGTCTACGTAAATTTCTCAAAGTTTCATAAAATCCATAATGAATATGGTTCACGGTGCTCTCTGTTCTCGTGGAGGGAATGATTGAGGACCTATCTGGCCGTGGAAGTGAGCTAACAGCTGTAAAATCGGAATTTGAAATGTTGCCCCATGTCGTCTAGTGATTTGGTTCAAAATTGTCAGCTTTTCTTCAAACGGAGAAAGAAGTAACAACATAAGAATTGCACAGATGTAATTTATACGAGAAGATATTCAAGAATATAGCTGAACGTAAGGGAGCCTTCAGTAATTATAGGGGGTGGGCCGGGGGAATGGGGAGGGTCACTTGTTAGAAAACTGTCCAAGGGGGAGGGTCAATTTTTACAAACCTATTTTGAAAGGGAGGGCCACTAAAGACTCACTTTTGACAGAAGGTGATTTAACGGCCAAACCTTTGAATACGATAGGAAATTGCCGATGAAATACATGGATTCTTTTAAATTGATTTTTAAATACATTTACATTATCGACAAGCTTCACAAACAAAGATGATGCAGTGGTATTCTACATTATGCACCTTGAACAGTTAAAATTGATGAAAGACAAGAGGCAAAAATGTATGGGACAGATGGCAAAGTGTATATCAATGATCGCATGTCTATAAATCAACAGATATTTTAGTTTTGTGTTTCTTTACTAGTAAAAATTTATTGTAGTTCTCTCATGGACTACCATGTATAGTGAATCAACATTTTCGGTAAAATTTCAAAATCAATTTTTTTTTGCACACACATCTATTTGTAACACCCCTAGTCTAATCAAGCATATTAAAATGAATGCACAGATTTACCTAGTTTTGTATTGGAAAAACATGTTCATAGTTTCCTTATAGACCATAAGCTTACCGTGTGTAGTAAATCAACATTATGGTGAAATTCTAAATTCAAAGTTCTTGCACACATATCCATTTGTAACCACCCTAGTCTAATCAAGTACATTGATATCAATAATCAAACATACATAAATACACAGATTTACTTACTTTTGTGTTGGAGAAAACAATTATTCACACTTTCCTCATAGACTACCATGTATAGTAAATCAACATTTTCAATGAAATCCAAAAATCAAATTTCTCGTACACACGAGAATGTTTTAATTCCCACTTCAAGCAAAGTACATTTACATATATTATCAAACATATTTGCCGATACTGTTTCAGTTATTTCTTAGGGAAATAACTGCAATGATTGGGGAGGGTCAAGTTTCAGAATGCAGGATAAGGGGGTCACATTTTAGACAAAAGGATAAGAGAAGGGTCACATATTACAGTACAGTTGCTCACGTAATTCCCCTAGCCCACCCCTGTAATTACTGAAGGCTCCCTAAGTTGAAAAATGAGTTGACTAATTTACTACCAATTCCCGGCGTCCAGTGTATGCGGTTTTGATAGGGGTTTATTGGATGGCGAGTTGAACTTGTTACGTTCCTGTGCAAATGTAGCAATGCTCTGTTCGACAGCGTGTTAACATGTAACTTCATCATAGGCACACAGATAATCAATGAAAGAGTTCGACCCTGAGCTGAATGGTGGGAAGAATATTCTTTCCGACATGAAGTGTGGATGCAAGAAAAGTTTGTTGAGAAATTATCTATGTCGGACCGCGCCTCCGTAAAATGAGGACCTTTTATCGTATTCAACGAAAGGCAGCCGTAGGGTACATGAATTAATTCTGACATCTCTACATAAGGTGTGAAAAATAGTTGACAAAACCCATCTGCTACTATACAATAGATGTTTATTCTTCCTAACGTTTCGGACGTACACGGACGACCTTCATCAGAGGCTATACCGTAGACACAATGGAAAAAAGGAACGAAAATTACATTTGTTCTACTCGGTCAATGAATACGAGGACAAATACGCAGATATTTAGCGTATATTAGGCAATGCAGAGATGGTTTGGTAGCATGTAAAGTCTATGGTAGAAATGTGACTACTGTAAAGAAGGAACAAACAAAAAATGAAATAGCTGAAAACGCTAATTAAGTTGAGTAGGGAAATTGAACAATGCAATGCAATGCAATGCAATGCAATGTATTGAAAGGTGGATACTAAATATCCCTGAAATTAAATATCTCTGAAATTTTCGTGAAAATCGGATCTATTATTATTCGCATTGTTATAATTTTTTAATTCTTTATTTACTTATCATAATTGAAAACTCACGTGTATAAGTAATTTGTGTCAATTAATATCACAAATTCTGCAAATCTCGTTGCTATGTCTAAAAATCAGTTTTCTCAAAAGAAAAAAGAGCAGTATATTTATGATAGCAGTCTATATTCAAAATGTTTCTGTTGCATGTCAGTTATCATGATTTATTTTTTAGTGGTGAACTATGTTCTATCGTTCGAGGAACATGATGTGAGGGGCACATTAGTCTACTGACGACATTCTGACTTCATCTAATCAATCAATCTAAGCATCTAATCAATGAAAACAGTACGTTTGATTCACTTTTGTCTAAGGATCGCAGGATACATGAAACTTAAGTAGCAGCTATCATTACTTTGTACTTGAAGTAATCTATGTTCTTATTTATAACGCTCTGCTTTAGCATCGAGCACTGTAATTTCTCACGAGGAGATCTGTATACTTATATATATATATATATATATATATATATATATATATATATATATATATATATATATATATCCTTTTTATCATTATTGCAGTGCCCTGTATTTGACCTACTTCGCAATGTCGAGGTTATCGGAAAGTTTCAGACGCAGACAACACAGTCATCAATCACTGTGCAGGTTCGTAACAAACAACTTCTAAGTTATATGTAAGTCTACTAGACTGAGCTAGGTTCTATGATGTGGCACATAATCGAGTATTATATAATAGCTTTGTCAATACCAGTGAATTTGTGATGTCATACCCCTAGATTATTACTGATAGTGTATCCAGCTTTGTGGCTCCACATCGGGTGTAACAATACAAGTTTTTTTGTTTCAAAACGAATAAAGGACGGCATTTAAAAAGGGAGGAAATTTTTGGATAAACCTTGTAACACATAAAACGATGTATCTTGATAATGGTGCACAGTATCAATAATAATGCTTTACTGTACGATTTATCAAATATTTTGAGTACTCCTGCATGCACTTGTCGTTTTGCTCTCTGGCTCGCTCTCAGCTGTTCCCGTCCGATACGCTGCAGTGTGGTCAGTGCTGTATAACATTGTCTACAACATGGCTTGCTTCGTTGATGTAAAGATGAAACAGAACTCAGTAGGCTTGCAAACTCCTAGATGATGCTGGGTTTGACACACGGCATATTATGTACGTTAGTGGCTATGTAAACGAGGCAAGCGTGAAAAGCTACTCGAACCAGTCATCAACGGGCCAAAAAACGGTAGCTGTCTCATAACCTTGACCGGTAGCGTCTACTGAAGTTAATCTGGAGTCATTCAAAGTCTCTTTCAAGGTCAGCTACGATCAACAATCGTGACGAATGTGGGCTATCCTTTGATCTAACATGTCAGCTA
>LD342693.1:36190-53151 GCA_001465055.1 Ptychodera flava
TCTCGCTCACACTCACACTCACGCTCTCTCTCTCTCTCTCTCTCTCTCTCTCTCTCTCTCTCTCTCTCTCTCTCTCTTAGTGCCATAGCTGCTGCTGTTGTACAACCTGAAGATTTTGAGGATTATTTGTTGGGAATTTTGGTGGTCAATTCAGGCTTGTACTTCTTGTTTTACATTATTATGAAGGTACTTAAATTACCCTACAGATGCGTACTTGAACTTGAATTTACAAAAAAGCACACTTGGTGGTAAAACACGTTATTTGAACGACTTTAAGTTAATTCAACGTTGATGTATTTCATAATCGTTCCACAACGATGATCTTGTCCAATGTAACTTTAAGCGTTCCTAAGAAGTACATCATCATCACACTTAAATCGCTTCGACGAATCGTGTAATTATTACACGAATTACAAGAATCGTGTAATTATTTTGCAGTAGTTCAAATAAATCAATTTTGATTCTACCAAGGGACAGACAGTTAACTAAATGTCTGTTTCACAATGCCCTATTCCAGGTAGTTTTATGGGAGCATTGGACAGTGCCTCCCATCGTGTGTGCCACAATTGCGTGTTGTCTATGGGTACCAGCATGGATCTACTTTAGTCAAGGATTAACTCGCTGGGAAGTAAGTGCATTTGCTATATATTTTGCGGTAACGTGAAAGCTGTTCAATTTTTTAGAAAATGGGAGGTAGGAGAAGTTGCTGAAAAATCTTTCTTGTGTTTGTTACAAGTTGCGATGTCAAGTTGAAACTGTATCAATATCAATTTACAAGATCCTTGACCAACAGCTGCATGGCTAAAAGCGATGTTGCGCATGCTTCCTAGGGTTTCCTTTCTTCCTACGTTGTTACTTCGCCACTTGATAGCTCTTAACTTCATACTCACATATGCGCACACGAACATATTTATACACACGTACAAACACAAACCATCCAATTTCTTTGCAGTCAGCGGCAGGAGTTCAAAAAAGAAATCGCCTATTAGCCTAATATAGCAAAACCCACCACTTGTTCATGCCAAAATATTCTGGGCAGCAATTTGAGAGATATCACTTGTATCGCGTCGCCTAGAGGACAGGCAAACTAGGACTAAATAGTCTAAGAAATACAATATTGATATATAATTTTGAAATCTTAATACTATCAATAAAGCTGTTTTGGTATTCCATCAGGGTTGATATTCTCTTCTCTCCTTTGCTAGTTAGGCAATACTTGATAAAATTATTGAACGTGTATGAATTATACTTGACATTGTAGCCTATGGCGCGTCCCTTTTTGTATACTTGTACTATTAGGACGCGCCGTATTGTATTGATAATATTAATATTTCATGATCATGTATCAATATCATATTTCTTAGACTCTTTACCCTACTTCCCATGTGCCTAAACAGCCATTTTTATTACGTTGCCTAAATAAACATTTGTGTGAAGTTGCCAAGAGCATATAGTAGCAAGCTTTACCGAAATGAACTTGTTTTCTTTTGAAAATAGTATACTTACCAACTGATGTGATGTAATTCATTTGACAGACAACTCCGGCAATATCACGTGAGGGCAACAAAGACTGCAGCTGGTTTGATTTCTACGACTACCATGATATTTGGCACTTCTTGTCAGCTAGTGCTTTATTCTTCACATTCTTGGTAGGTTCAGTAGGTCCCTTAACATTACCCGATCACAGCAAATTTGCATACATCAAGTAGTCCATGGGCTAGAGGGGGGTTACGTGTCCCCCACACAGGATAGCTAACATGTATTATTCGGAAGCCTTGGGATTCCTAGGATACGAAATGGAAATTTAACAGAAAAAATATAGGGACTCGATAGCTGTTACAGCCATGTTTTTGTCACCCTCATGCATTTTTGTTAAACCTGCCTTCTTGGAAGTCATCGGTAGAGCTCATTTTTTAACATAACTTGGCGTGTTGGTTTCATTAGAAAGGAAATTTATTTTTCTTTATAATGATATAATATGCAATATCTTCTACATTGTTTTCATGGAATATAACCAAAAAGTATCTTATACCAAAAAACTGTATGTCGCAAATTACAGCCAATCTCAAATTCCACCATTTACCTACACATGATGCAAAAGGCAATGCTTTGAATTAAAAGTGTTTTATTTGCTACTAGAACACGTCAGAAACTTGAAATGGACTTTTAATAGAAACAATATTGCATGCTATCGCTGTAACGGTCGTATTTTGAAGGGTACCGCAAAGCCACAATATTGCCGACTCGCATGCGCTTTTGTTAAACCAGTCTTCTTGTAAGTCATTTCCTGAGCGCATTTTTCAAAATAATCTTGTTTGTGGATACCATAAGAGAGACAATTCATTTGTATTTCAAATGAAATATTGTTACATACGATAAGTTCTACATTCTACAGTTTTTATGAAAGAGGACTAAAACTTACCCCATACCCCAAATTTTATATCTCAAAATATTGTCAAAACTAATTCAAAATTCTAACAACTATTTACCAAGACATGTTGAAAAGGGCAATGCTTTGTATATCTTATTTGCTTCAGGAACACGTCACAAACTTGAAATAGACTTTGAATAGAAAAAATAAAGGGGTGCTATAGCTTTAACGCTTATATTTTGAAGGGTACTGCAAAATCATACGTTTTTGTTAAACCCGTCTTCATGGAAATCGTCCGCTGAGCACATTTTTCAACGTATCCTGGCTTGTGGGTTATCATTCAAAAGGTAATACATTTCTCTTTAAAATTGTATATGGTAATATGCAATATCTTTAACGCGATTGGAACTAATTTGGGATAATTGGATGGTGAAGTAATATAGAAATAACGGGCGACGCGCTTACCATCAACGTTTATTTGTGGGCAAGGGCGAGAGGAAAGCCAAAAATTAACGAGCGAGGTTTGTCGAGCCCGTTAATTTGGCTTTCCTCGAGCCCGCGCCCATAAATAAACGTAAATGGTCAGAGCGGAGTCTTTTATTTTTATTATATTATCAGCAAACCCAAGAAAACCGTCAAAATTTCCGAAAATTTCAGGAGCGAACGACAATTGGGCCCCTGAAACTGAGCAATGCGCGACGCACTGTCACGCGCGCTGTAAAAAAATGGAAAATCCCGAGATGTTTTCAGAAAAAAGTATATCAACTTGACCTACAAGTGCTCCATTTTATTTTGTGATTGATTATGATTTAGGTTTTAACTGTAATGTTACGATACATTGAGTTGTTAATCTTATTTTTCATATTCACGGGCATGTAAACAAACCATTACTGTGTATTTGTGGTCAGTTACGTGGTTCAGCTCAACCAATCAAAATGCGACGGGCAGGGCATGGTAATATACTGTCGATTTAATCTACAAATGTAAGCTTAACTGCTTTTCTTTTTACATTACACACTTTTTTTTATAAGTAATTTTTAATATTGCATCCTTCAGCTATAGGGCACCGAATACTTTTGAGAAATTTGAAAAAAAATGAGAATTCAGTCATCCTAAATTAGTTCCAATCGTGTTCTTTATAGTTTTTATGACATAGGACCAAAACTTACCCCATACCCAGCGTTTCCGTTACAATTTCAAAACTTGCGTACGATTTTACGCAACTGAGTTTTTATTTGCGTAAAATGTATTCAAAATGCGTACGGCAGGAATCAGTATCTTGAAGTGAGCTGGGCAGTCTTTTTTGTAAAACTTGGGGGGGGGGGGTTTCCTGTAATGCGCATGCTCTATTAACAAAAAACAACAACCTGGGGGCTTCAAGGTGTAGCTGAACATTTGCCATGCCGTGATGCATGTCCCGTATATGATCGTTGAGCAGCCCAATGAGTTCATGTTCAACGAGAATACCTTCTGACTACGAAATTAGTGTTTTTAAAGGGCCAACAAAAAGCAGATACCGTTCAAAGTCCAGCGGGACCTCTCAAGAATGCAACCCGACAGAGTCTAAATGGTCACCCGTAAACACTTTCCAAATAACATGCGACGTAATGACCATTAACTGTATTGTGTTACCAACAACGTAGACTCGATTGATTCTCGAATTTTTTGCATCTGTAGTGCCATTGTCTGTACTGAACTGATTGACATGACGTTTTGTGCTGATGAAATACAATGTTGCATAAAGTGCTGCGGTCTGCTAAAGTCTAAAATGTTGCAATATCATGATGAATGTCACTTGCAAGCAGGTGCATATGTTCTATTTTTGTCCTGCATTGAACCACGTTCAGGTAATGTAGTGCGGGTCGAGTACGTCGTGTCATTGGGCGGCATTTCTCAATGCGTATTTGTTTACGCAGTCATGATTTTTTTTGCGTATTTCCGAATAATTTTGCGTAGAATACGCAGGATTTTGCGTTAACGGAAACACTGTCATACCCCAAAGTTTATATCGGAAATTACTATCACGGCTATTCTCACATTTTACCAATTTTTACCGAGACATATAATACAAATGGCAATGCTTTGTATTCAATTTAGTTTATTTTCTACAGGAATATGTCGAAATATGAAATATAATTTTAACAGAAAATTATTGGTCTGCTAACGCTTTAATTGTCATATTTTGAAGGGTACCGTAAATCACAGTGTTGCTGACTCGTATGCGTTCTTTGTTAAACCTGTCTTCTTGTAAGTCGTCTGCTGAGCCTATTTTTAAATAACCTCACTTATGGGGCTTCATGGGATAGGCAATTTAATTCTCTTTTAAGAAGACATATTGTAATATGCAATATCTTCTACACTTTTCTTGAAATAGGACCAAAACTTACCCCATACCCCATAGTTTATATCTCAAATTACTATCACAGCTAATCTCAAATTCTATATATTTTTGAATTAAACATAATATAAAAGACAATGCTTTGTATTTTAATGGTCATATTTTGATGGATACCGTAAAATCATAATATTTTTTTGCTGACTCGTTTTTGTTTAACCTGACTTCTTGTTAGTCGTCTGCTGAGCCTATTTTTAAATGGGCGTCCTGGAAAAGCAATCAACTTTTCCGTAAAATGACATATCGTAATGTAATATCGCCTATAGTTTTCATGAAATAGGACCAAACCTTACCCCATACCCCAAATTCGCAAAGTATATTCATAGTAAGTTTTCGAACAGATGTAGTTTACAAATAAAACTAAGGGCTGGGGTAAGTTTTTAACGAATCGGCAAAACTGTAACTTTACAGTACCCTTCAAAAATGATAATAACAACCATTCAATCTCAACACTTTTTTATTAAAAGTCTATTTCGTATTTGTTACATGTTCCGGTAGCAAATACAACAGATTTCATACAAAGCATTGTCTTTTGCATTATGTTTAGGTAAAACTTTGGTAGCATTTGACATTAGTTAGTCCCCACGGACACCGTCGGGGGGGGACTTATAGGTTTGGTCATGTCCGTGCGTGGGTCCGTGCGTCAGTGCGTCCGTCCGTCTGTTCACGCAGATATCCAAGAGTTGCCTGAGCGATTTCATTCAAACTTGGTACAAGGATTACTTCATGTGTCATACAGATGCACGTCGATTTGTTTTTTGATACGATCCAATATGGCCGACAGGCGGCCATTTTATTACGATTTTTTCATGTACAGAGCCATAACTCAGACATGTTGCAACCAATTTCATTCAAAGTTGGTACAAGGACATTGACCAATGTCATAGATATGCACGTCAATTTGTTTTGTGATACGATCCAAAATGGCTGCCGTGCGGCCATTTTGTTACGATTTTTTCATGTACAGAGCCATAACTCAGACATGTATCAAGCGAATTTATTCAAAGTTGGTACAAGGATATTGACCTATGTCATACATATGCACGTCAATTTGTTTTGTGATACGATCCAATATGGCCGCCAGACGGCCATTTTGTTACGATTTTTTCATGTACAGAGCCATAACTCAGACATGTATCAAGCGAATTTATTCAAAGTTGGTACAAGGATATTGACCTATGTCATACATAAGCACGTCAATTTGTTTTGTGATACGATCCAATATGGCCGCCAGACGGCCATTTTGTTACGATTTTTTCATGTACAGAGCCATAACTCTGACATGTTTCAACCGATTTTATTCAAAATTGGTACAAAGAAATTGACCTATGTCATACATATGCATGTTGATTTTTTTGTGATACGATCCAATATGGCTGCCGTGCGGCCATTTTGTTACGATTTTTTCATGTACAGAACCATAACTCAGACATGTATCAAGCGAATTTATTCAAAGTTGGTACAAGGAGATAGGCTAATATCACACATATGCAAGTCAATTAGTTTTGTGATACAATCCAATATGGCTGCTGTGCAGCCATTTTGTTACGATTTTTTCATATACAGAGCCATAATACTCAAGCATATCTCAACTGATTTTATTCAAGGACATTAACCTGTGTCATACATATGTACGTCAATTTGTTTCATGATATGATCCAATATGGCTGCGTGGCAGCCATTTTGTTACAATTTTTTCATGTCTTTAGCCAAAACTCTGGCACATCTCAACCGATATCACCGATTTTATTCAAACTCAGTACAAGGACACTGACCAATGTCATAGTATACATAGGCACATTGATTTGTTTTGCGATACGATCCAATATGGCCGCCGTGTGGCCATTTTATAAGGATTTTTTCATGTCTGGAATCATAACTCAGACATGTATCAAGGGAATTTATTCAAAATTTGTACAAGGACATTGATTCATGTTATACATATGTACGTCGATTTGTTTCACGATATGGTCCAATATGGCCATATGGTGGCAATTTTGTTATGGTTTTTTCATGTCGAGAGCCATAACTCTGGCAAGTCTCGACTGATTTTATTCAAAGTTGGTACATGGACATTGACTTATGTCATACATATACGGGTTGATTTTTTAAACAGTAAGATCAAATATTACTGCGTGGCGGCAATTTTGTTACAATTTTCTCATGTACAGAGCCATAACTTAGATATATTTCCACCAGTATCATTCAAAGTTGGTACTAGGACATTGACCTATTTCATACATATGCTTGTCAATTTGTTTCACGTCATGTAGCAGTATCATGTCACTTATTGAAGTTTCGTAATTAGGCTGATATGTCAAGAAATACTGCATCAAATTTCATGAAACTTTGTACAGATGTTAAGCTCACATTGCTTTAACATTGAAAAAGACATTTATTAGTGTCATTTTAATTAATTTGTAATTGCATATTTAATGAACTTTCCTAATTAGAGTGATGTATCCACAAATGCAATGTCAAATTTGATGAAACTTGATACAGATGTTGATCTCATAGTGTTGTAAATAGTGCATGCATCAAACTTTTTGAAATATGATACCGGTGATAATCTGTTAGTGATAGGATAGAATGCAAAAATGTTTTGCAACATCCTGTTGATTAATTCCTAGTTGACTCATTTAATGAACTTTAGGATGGTGGCTACATTGGTATTATGTTTTCATCACCATGGAACTCATTCTTAGCCATTGAGCACCATCTGTATCAAAGTATTTTTATCAAGGACCTAATTAATGAAGAGGACTCTATCTTCTCTGAGGACTTTTAATCAAAGTAACCATTAACAGGTGGGGACTGTGTAATCAACGATGACTTGTTTTTACAGTAATTTGCAATATAAACTTTGAGGGTAGAGTAAGTTTTGGTCCTATTTCCTGCAAGTGAAGGAGATACTGTATATTACCATGTCATGTTACAGAAAATTTCCAAGGATACCCCATAAGTCAGGTTAAGTTAAAAATAACCTCAGCAGACGACTTACAAGAAGACAGCCCCACAGTAATTTGCAATATAAACTTTGGGGTAGAGTAAGTTTTGGTCCTGTTTCCTGCAAGTGAAGGAGATACTGTATATTACCATGTCATGTTACAGAAAATTTCCAAGGATACCCCATAAGTCAGGTTAAGTTAAAAATAACCTCAGCAGACGACTTACAAGAAGACAGCCCCACAGGTTTAACAAAAATGCATGCGAGTCGGCAATACTGTGATTTTTCGGTCCCTTCAAAACATGACCATTACAGCTATAGCATGAAAATATTATACCTGTTAAAAGTCTATAAATATTTCTTAAATGTCCCTTGCGCATATAAAACGAATTGATTGTAAAGTATTGCATTTTGTATTATGTCTATGTAAAGACTGTAGGATTTGAGATTAGCTGTGATAGTAATTTGTGATATAAACTTTCGGGTATGGGGTAAGTTTTGGTCCTATTCCATAAAACCTATAGAAGATACTGCATATAACAATATGTCATTTCAAAGACTCATAAATTGTCTCGCAAATGATAGCTCATAAACTAGGTTATGTTGAAAAATCAGCTCAGCAGATGACTTACAAGAAGACAGGTTTAACAAAAAACGCTGTGAACTGTGAATTTGGCGTACCCTTCAAAATATGACCATTACAAAAGCATGCCAATACTTTTCACTGTTAAAAGTCAATGTCATATTTCTAACTTACCCCTGTAACAAATAAAACAAGCTGAATACAAAGTATTGTCTTTTATATTGTGTCTATAGGCAAAAAAATGGTAGAATTTGACATTAGTTGTAATTTGTAACAAAGTTTTCGGGTATGGTGTAAGTTGTGGTCATATATCATAAAAATATAGAAGATATTGCATATTACAATATATCATTTTAAAGAAGAATAAATTGTTTTGCCAATGATAGCCAACAACTCAGGTTATGCTATATAATAAGCTTAACAGATGACTTAGAAGAAGACATGTTCGACAAAACGCATGTGGGTCACAAAATCGTGATTTCGCGTAACCCTTCAAAACATGGGCGTAACAGGAATTGAATCTCTTTTTTTTTCTGTTTAAATTCCATTTCGTATCCTAGGGATCCCAGGGCTTCTGAAAAATACAGGTTTGTTATCCTTGGGGGTTAGTGCACATAGACCCCCATCTAGCCCGCGGCCTTCAGTGTATGTGGTAAGACTTATGGGCGAGGGCTGAATATTCGTGAGACAAAAGTGGCAATAATTAGTTTTGGAAAGGCACGTTTTTTGTGGCATAAAAAATGAAAATTAATGTCATGGTTATTATATGAGATCGAATTCCTTAAATGCATGGTTCGAAAACTTACCAAAACCAAAACAGCCTGTTACATTTGGTTGCTTTGAGCCACGAGTTTGTTAAGTAGCAGTTGGATCATATAACGTCTCATTCCAAGAAACTTTGGCAAGGAATTGTAGCATGTCATTTTTTTTAATTTCAGACGTTGTTGACAATTGACGATGGCCTGGACGAAGACGACAGAGATGAGATTGCAAAATTTTAGATTGAAATTTGGCAATTTTGTAAAACTTTTGTTAAGCTTAAGGTAGAGGTAGTATGCACCTCGAAAGTGAAAGGCTAGAGAAATCTTTCTGACATTCTCTTTCAAATTCGACAATAAAAATTGGGAGTCACCGAGCAAAATTTGCTACTGGCAACAAATTACCCAAGATTTACCTATATTTTAAATTCAAAATGTCCACCATCCCTGAGTTACCTCAATAGGGAATAAAACTATTTCCAAAAAACTACGGCTTTGAAAAATATTTTTTACCAAAAGCTTTAAAATGAGGCCCAATGAGTGGTAGATCAGAAAAAAATTGTAAAAGCTTGAGAGACCAAATATTTGTCCCTGAGGCGCATTCTACCATAACATGCAGAATAGATTTCTATTGGAATACATGAAATCCTGTATAGGAGTGTCGGCACTTTCCCAGGAGTATCCATCTTCCTGTAAGCTGATGTACATCTGTCTGCAGCAAGTTTAAATCTGTGCTTCCTTTGAACAATATTAAGTTCTCTGGACATGAAAAAATGTCAAATCTGATAAAATTGCACTTCAAAATGAGAATGTCATATCATATGAACCTCATATCCCTTGTCTCTTTGGTGAGCCTAAGCTATTTGATTCAATGAAGTCCGAGTACTACGTTCAGGACATGAACAAAATCGCCGCCTGGCAGCCATATTGAAATTACCTTAAAACATATGAACATGCATGGCCCTGATTTCATACTGTCCCATATCAAGTTTAAAGTAAAAACTCTACAAAGACACATTGAAAGTGCATTTAATCCAGGAGAACATGAAGAATCCAGTTTATTTTTTCCATTTATTCATAACAATTTTTCTGTTTGCAGGCGTGTATGGTTAACATGCAAGATTTTAAGGTTTTTAATGTTTACCTTTATTTTATAGAATTAGCATAAAGGATTGTACTTTGTATTAAAAAACAGCAACATCATATATTGAATAGCCATTGTTTATTTTCATGTAATTCTATACAGCATTTTACCGGTAAATTAATGAATTATTCAAGTCAGTTTAAAAAAGAATATGTATTTTCAACACCTACGTCTGAGTTTTGATCAAACTTTCTTTACTCATTTTGTTCATCAAAATATTACATACTTATAGTCTTCATATATCAGATATCCTTTCCACACATATTACAGGAAAATATTTTTTCATGGGATATCTATCTGTTGTACGACCCTCCGTGACGCAACAGTGAAATGCCTAAATCACTAACAGCGATTACTTTAAAAAATACTGAAAGATCCGCAGCAGACATGAAAAGTTTTTAACCCTTGTATACACATTCATTGTAATCATCTTTGAGAAAAAACTTCTTTCATCGTTTGGATGACGACTATCATAAAAGCCCTGGTATTATTTTGAAAAAAATTACCATTGAGGATGTTTGTTCTAAAAAGTATATCTATTGATTTGACATGAGAATATATGATATAAATCTGATATTTAATAAATCATGTTCATGGAATTGTAAAGCTGTAGGAAGACATGGTATATTATTTAGAGATACTTGCAAATTATTTAAATTAGTGCTTGTTTAGAAAGAGATCTCAAAAGTGATATTTACTTAGTTAATGTATGGTTTAAAAACTTATGGAAAACCAAAAACAGCAGGTTGCATTTGGTTGATTTGAGCCACGAGTTTGCTAAGTAGAAGTTGGATCAGAGCATATAACTTTTCATTTCAAGACAATTAGCAAATAATTGTAGCATGTTATTTGTTTCCATTATGGACGTTGACAGTTGACGATAAACTGGACCAAGTAGAGAAAGAAGATATTGCGATATTTTACACTGAAATTTGGCAAGTTTGTAAAACCAGTAATTAGCTTGCATTATTGCATGAGGTTGCGACTTTGAAAAATGTCCTACTAGATGATTTTGAACAATGATTGCTTCGGTTCTTTGAGTCATATCATTGCTGCTTTCCGACTGTTAAGGTCAAAGCTTTAGGTCAGAGAATAGCCAAAATCGAGAACACAACCCTTGCCAGGAAGTAGCCATTAAGATGCGATATATAAGTATACGGTAGGGCACATTAAACTACAGTCCTCAGGTGGGAACAAACTGTTATTACATAGGCAGAGGAAACTTTTCACCATTCTTTCAAAATCAGCACTAATATTGGGAGATCACCAAGCAAATTTAGTTACTGGAGACAAATTACCCAAGAATTACCTATATTTATATTCAAAATGGCCACAATCCCTGAGTTACCTCTACAGAGAATAAAACTAAGAATGTGAAAAAAATTATACACAAGAGCTTTGAAATGAGCCCCCACAAGATCAGAAAAGAATTGTAAGTTGGAGAGTCAAAGTATTTGTCCCCGAGGTTCATTCTACCATAACATGGAGAATAGATTCATATAGGAATGCATGATCTTGTGGGTGAGTATTGGCACTTTCCCATGTGTATCTATCTTCCAGTAAGCTGATGTAAGCTGATGTACATCTGTCTGCAAAAAGAGTTTAACTCTGTGCTTCCTTTGCACAAAATCAAGTTCTCTCGACATGAAAAAATGTCAAATCTGATTCGGATACTAAGTTCTAAACATGAACAAAATGGCTGCCTGGCGACCAAATTGCAATTACCTCAAAAATATGAATATGCATGTCTCCGATTTCATATTGTCCAATTTCAAGTTTAAAGTAAAAACTCTACAAAGACGAATGGACAGATCATTAAATCCAGGAGAACATAAAGAAATCCGGTTTATTTTTGACATTTATTCATACAAAGTTTTTCTGTTTGTTGACATTTATGGAAAACTTGCAAGACCCTTAGGTTTTTAAGTGTGCCTTTGTCTTGTAGTATCAGCATTAAAGGATTGCGATTGTGCTTTTCATTGATGTACAATTTTACTACTATCATATATTGTATAGCCATTGTTTATTTCCATGTAGTTCAACTGGTACAATAATGAATTATTCCGTAAATGCTATGCAAGTCAGTTTAAAGTAGGATATGTATTTTCAACAAGTAGTTCTGAGTTTTGATTAAACTTTCCTTACTCATTTTGTTAATCAAAATATTACGTACTTATTGTCTTCATATATCAGATATCTTTTCTACACATATTACAGGAAAATATATTTTCATGAATTAATTATCTTTTGAATGACCCTTCATGACACTACAGTAACACGCCTAAATCACAAACACAAACTATGAAAGATGTAATATTTATATATTTTGAATTTTTTATATTAAGATATAGTTAAATATCTACAAACAAGTATGCAAGGAAGTGTTTAATCTTTGCATACATATATATTAGAATCATTCACCAAAAAAGCTACTTTCATTGTTTGGATGGAGAAAAGTATGAAAGACGTGGTAATTTCTTGAAAAGATTCTGAAGAGGTTTGTTTTGAAATGAAATTTCTATCTACTAGTTTGTCATGTGAACTATTTTGATATAAATCTGATGTTTAATAAATCGTGACATGGAATTGTAAAACTGTAGGAAGATGTGGGTTATTGTTTACAGATACTTTAATATTGTTCAAAATATGTGCTTATTTAAATAGACACATTAAAAGGAGGTATTTGTTTTTGCAATTGATTTTATGACGTTGTATGCCATGCCAGCACATGGTGTGTGCATATCCTTGTACAGAAACCAGGATTTATGTGGGAGTGTTTTACTGTGTGGTATTGACAAAACGTAGAAAGAAATACCTCTTTTGAGTCGTTCATGAACTGTACACGGGTATAACCTTCCCTGTATGTCCTACTGCATACATACAGTCATACATACACTAGTACAGAAATTTGTGAGAAATTTGCGAGAAATGGACACTTTCTCGTATTTTTGCGAGAAGTGAGAATACATACTTTCTCGTAATAACTTAGCAAGAATTTAATTTTCTCGCAATCAGCTGGTGAGAACTGTTTTTTTTCACTCAGTATCTGCGAGAAACTGAATTCTCGCAATCACTCAACGAAAAATTTGTTTTCTCGCTCTGCATCTGCGAGAAATTGTATTGTTCTGTGTAAGCATTTAACAAAAAATTCACAATTTCTCGCAGATGCAGAGCGAGAAAGCACAGTTCTCGCAGCTTGATCGCAAGAAAGTATGTATTCTCGCTTACTTCTCACAATACAGCGAAAAAGTGTCAAATTCTCGCAAATTTCTGTACTAGTGATACACATACACATACATACGTACAAACATAATAATAAAAGGTGTACATAATGTTAAAGGCGGAGCCTCCCTTTAAAAGGACGCCAAGGTATGGCGGCGTTCACTGTGTAAGTGGACACCAAACAGGCAACACGCGGGCACACGCTCCAGAAAATGCCACTTTTTAGTTTTCACGGCCGCAAAAACACAGACAGACTGCCAAACGGTCAGCATGAAGTTGCTGCCGATCAAACTCTGTGGTTATATTCAAGTCTAACGCGACTGGAAGACAATTTTTTAGGAAATTCGAGCGTTTGTGGTGGGGAATCAATGACCGTTGGCGATTTGAACCGACCGTCAATCAAAAGCTTGCATAAACTCTGTTTACAGGATTAGCAAAATGTGACAAAAGGTTGATATCAGTTTGTGTAATTAATGTTATAGAAATCAAACATCATACTGGCCATGTGTTTGACTGGGAGGAGAACTCCACTAATGCGAGAACCTGGGATTGAAAAGTGCAGCTTTAAACAAATCTTTCATTCAAGATGCATATCGTCAATGACAGGCCTCTAGGGAAGGAAACATGTCACATTGGTTAATAGCCTCATGGACAAGACTTTTTTTGATGAGAAAAACTCTGATCAACTCAGTCTGTTTGGCTGTCACTGAACAACCCTGTGTAAACATAGGTATAAACATACATGTACTACACGTGAACATCAATGTAAACTGGATCAGAAGCACATCATAAAATAACAAATTTGTTCACAAACATATGTAGGCTATGTTAATAGTTTTGAATAATATGACATACACAAGCAATTTGCATGCATCTTTCATGTATTAACAAGCATGATACATGTACAGTCAAGTAAACAGCTATTCAATAGTGCATCGATCAATACTTGCATACACATTGGTAGCCATGTACTGGCATGGTATATACAGTGTGATAGATAACAGTGCACACAGACAAAAATTGGCACCATAATCGCTTGTGAACCAATACATGGCAGCTGCTGTATAGTATGAATCAGGTAAGTAGGAAGTTGGGAAACGGAATGGCAACTATGTCATACATATCGCATAGTTTGGAGACAGTTTCCCTCACAAAAAGCCACAATTTATTCAATCAACCAGCATCAGCGGCTTTCAACACATCTCAAAATAAATACTTGATAACTCCTTTGCATGAAAACTGATCTTCTTTGCATTTTTGGGTGCGATTTCCAACGAGACCCAAACTTTTAACGTGAAACTGCAAACTTCTTGCAACAGCAGAGGTGGTTTGAAAGTGGTGGTGCTACAGCGGCATTCTCGCAACAGCAGCAGGTGGTCAGGTCTGGTTTGACAGTAGTGGTGCTGTGATCGGCTATCTTGTCAGTCCATGATCATCAGAAACATTAAAATTTAGGGTACCACAATGATTGCACAATGACACCCACTGCTGTAGCAAGAAGGTCCTGGTTTCATGTTGAAAGTGTGGGTCATGTTAAACTGTTGGAAATCGCACCAATAAAAATCAGATCGTTTTTGAAGTAAAATCGTGGCCTTTCTATCTAACAACCTACTTTTCTAATGCATATATGAATCACATCGTAGACGTTGTGTATCAATTCACAAGCCACTGTGACTGGCTCACAAAGGTATGAATACACCCTGGTTAAGTGAATCTCATGGTCCAAGCTCAAGGACCTCAAGAGTTACATTCACAGTTGAACATTAGTACAATGTCTCTTCGTTTTCTAAAGTGACTCGGCAAAAGCCTAAGGTAAGCACAGAATGACTGTAACATGTTTTGAAACTCATTTGTCCTCAGTAAGGTACATTCATTCTGGCTGTTGTACAAATGCTGCATTTGCTTCAATCAACCAAGCAGAAAATACACACAGGATATTACTCCCCATTCCTGAACTCTTTTAAGCTCTTTTTTATTTTTTTAGATCTATCCTACCAGCTTTGGAAATAACAACTGTTTCACCATTGAGGTAACAAGATTTAATCCATTTGCATCATTTCTGTTTGGAAATGTCCAACTTCAATGTTAAACAAGAGAACTGGACTGAACGAGAGTGATCAATGGGTTAGGGCCAGGAACATCATCATTCTTTGTTTTTGCGAAATCCTTCGAACATATATTTCTTGTGGGATATTTGACGTTGTAATTATGTGTGGTTTGTGCAAAGTTCAAAAAATATGAATTATATTTTATAAGAGGTGTGTTGTCTTCAAGGCAAAAGCGTTATGTAATAGAAATATTTTGTTCCCAAATAGTGTGTCAACATTAGCACTCTCTCAATCTCAGGTAGGCACTAATTAAAATTGAAAGACAAATGAGCATGTTGTGTGGTGCAATGCCATACTGCTGTAGAAATAACGGACAACGTGCTAACCATTAACATTTATTTATCGGCAAGGGCGAGAGAAAAGCCAAAAATTAACGGGCGAGGCTTTCCTCTCGCCTGCGCCCATAAATAAACATTAATGGTCAGTGCAAAGTCTGTTATTTCAATTATATTATCAATGAACCCAGAAAAACCGTCAAAATTTACGAAAATTTCCCGAGCGAACGACAACGGGGCGCCAGAACCTGTCAGTGAGTAGTGCGCGTGCTGCAAAAATTTTGCAAATCTGGAGATTTTTTTGAAAGCAAGCGTCTAAACTTGGCCCACAAATGCTCCATTTTGTGATTGATTATGATGTTTGTGCAAATCACAGTTTTCATCTTAGTCGTAAAGTTACTATGTTTACGATATTATTCATATTCACGGGCATGAAAACAAACCATTACTGTGTATTTGTGGGCAGTCACGTGGTTCAGCTAGACCAATTAAAACGCAAGGGACAGGGCGTGGTAATATAATTGCTTATAGTGGGTTGGCAATACAGAACAGTGTAAATCAAGATGATAGCAAACCTTTAATTTGAGAATATATCTTGAAACAGGTTGTGACAGAACTGTGCTAAGAACTGTGCTAAAAAAGGCTTAAGTTTTTTCTTGATTTTGTCTTATCTGTGCATAATTGCAAGGGTGTAAGTATTACACACTTGCAATGAAATACAGAAAAGACTTTTTACAGTGAAGTACTAGTTTGGCTCCCACTGCTAATCATCCCTAGATTTGAACAGACTATTGCCATGAGTTCCCATATAAGCTGCCCATTGCTGCTGACTGTATGGCAGTATTCTACTGCAGTGTTTCTGTGGATCGTCCAGACTGGGATCTCCCTCACAGGTGCATTTCAGTCGCATTCTGTACACTGTCATCTGTCCCATGTGAATGTTGAAGGGATTGTAGTTGGTTTGAGATTCATGAATGGCATCATCTCCATCATCGTCATCATCTGCAAGAGTGGTACAGAAAATAGAGTGAGTTGATTGAGAGAGATAGAAATGTGTAGGTTTGAAGAAACCACTGATTTTAAAGAAAAAAATAATCTGATAGGAAATTGTGGCAGAGAGTATGATATCTTGTACTTTGTTGGACGGATTTTAAAAAA
>LD342693.1:53675-64205 GCA_001465055.1 Ptychodera flava
CATAGAGATCATCCTCTGTGACAAAAACTTTTACAAACCTCTGATTAGAATTCAGAAACTGGATATCATCACCTAGCACTGAACTTCTTTTCCTAACTACCCTGGCATTATCCCTATTTGAGTCGCTATCTTCAGACTTATCATTGTCTGAAATAACGGCAGAGTTTCTCCCCAGTCTCTTAGAGGATTTCTCGCTTTGGAAGACAGCGTTCCTTTTTTCTCTGTCACTCCTGGAATTTTTCCCTCTAAATTTGCCTTGTTTGTCTCCAGTGGCAAGATTCTCTGCTGGTTCAAACATTCTATATCGATCCCCTTGATAAGGCTGCCCTAGAAGATGTTTCCAGATATCAGTGGGGTAGTCCATAGATTCAAGCTGTCTGTACGCTGTCTCAAAAGGCTCTTGGGTACTGTACTTCCCATATGGGTTTGTCAGATACCGGTAAGGTCCATTTATACCTCTTTGCTCTCCATCCATCGGAAAGTCTCTGAAGTTGCCAAGGTAATTCGTGTTAGAATCTCCATGTCTGCCTGGTACACCCACAGTCTCCCCTAAATAAGTTTGCCGATCGTCCGTGTCTCCATGATATCCTGAGTCCAAGTTCAAACCCTGTGGCCATGTTGTTCCAGAGAAATACGGGTACCTCCATGGCGTTTGCACTTGCCAGTCACCAGGATATGTTCTTGTTGGTGTCTTTCCTTGGCGATGGTTCTCATCATCATGAGGAGACCAACTCCCATATCTTGTATTTCCATCATTCATAGCTTCATCATAATCCCGATATTTTTCTTTTCCAGATCTGGTACCCTGATTGTCTTTCTTGGGCTTTTTCCTTTTGTCATTCCCACTAAACGAGCTGTGTATGTTTCCTGTTGATGGGGATGTGGCTGACACACCTGTTTTTTTACTTTGCTGTCGGCTTCTGGTTGCAGTGTTTCCTTTCTTCACGCCTTTCTCAAGTTGTCTCTGTTTCGCAAGATGTTTTGTGTAAGTTTTCTTGAAGTGTGGATGTTTCTGGACATACTGCCAGGCCAGGGAGGATGTGTTGACAACGTTCTGGTGCTCCAGTTCCCATCGCTCTTCTGTTTAATGAGACAGAAGTTTGAAACACAACAAAATTTTAACAAAGGACATGCAGATGTACAAGAGTAGACAAACAAGCTCTAAGCGTAAGACCGAAAAGCCCTATGTTTCAAATGGCATGTTTATACTGTAGTGACAAACGTGAAAGAACATGGCAACAAACTTTCAATACATTGCAAAAATACCAATATGAAATTTATATATTTTCATATTCATTTGTAAGAGTGCAAGTGCTGAGGTGTGTAGATCACTGTCCTTTCACTCATGGACTTCAAACCATACCACACCACTCATACAAATACAACTAGGGCAGGCATGCGCACACTTGCACTCTTAACATCATACGGTTTTGCAATCGTCATATAAATTTAATTTTTGGTGCGTAAGTGACGTGTTACAGTGGGTTTCAATTCAGTGCCACAACTTTGTGTGTGAGGTAGATATGTATGTGCGATGTAAACGATTACCTTGGGTACCATCACACATGTCAAAGTCATCAACTCATTGATAAGTTACAGTAAACCAGCATGGAGCAGTGGCTCTGTCTGGACCCATAGCTGAACAGTTGCTTGCACTTGATCAACAATGTAGCTGTTTTTAGTAACAATTACAGCTGACAGTTAGAAGATGTTTGCCGAAGCTAAAACTGTCTGCCACATACACTTGAGGCACCCAATTGAAACCCCCTGTGATTATATAAATTCACTGATTATCACTGACTACACACGATTCACATGGTACACTTGTCGATGAAGAGGGAATCACTGACCAGAGTTGTAGACAACTGTGCCTGGTGTATTAGACTGTCTGTTCATCATGTACATTCTAGTATAGCCTTTGGAGTTGAACCGTAGCTTACACATGTCAGATCTGCTCTGTTCATGGACGTTGGTACCTATGGAAGATGAGATTTGGTAAGTGTTAGAGGCTTTGAAATCAGAGGAGACAGGTTATCAAAGCTGACAGTATTTATGTGAGAAAATATTTGTCATGTGTGACTGCACAGGAGAACAAGTCATCGTTGATGACAGTCCCCACGTGTTAATGGGTACTTTGATTACAAGTCCTTGGAGAGGATAGAGTCCTGTTCATTAATTACATCTGTGATTAAAGGATCAAAGATGAGTTCCATGGTAGTGAAAACGTAAATCCAGTGTGGACTGCCACCCTAATTACATAGGGTCATTAAAAAAGTCAATTAGTAATTAATCAACAGGATGTTGCCAAACATTTTTGCATTTATTATTAAGCACTGACAGATTATCACGTGTACCACATTTCATAAAAGATACCGCCAAGTGTCAATGAATTGTATTACAACACTGTGAGATGAACATCTTTACACAGTTTCATCAAATTTGATGAAGTGTTTCTGGGCATATCATTCTAATTAGGAAAGCTCATTACATATGCTTTAATATTAATTACCATAACACTGCATAGTGTCTTTATTCAATGTTGAAGCAATGTGAGCTCAACATCTGTATCAAGTGTCATGAAATTTGATGAACCATTTCTCGCCATATCAGCCTAATTACAAAAATTTATTCAATATGCAAATCAGCAGTTAATTGACATGATACTACTACATATCTTTGCATGCCGTATCACTACTGGAAGATCAATATCTGTAACACGTGAATTCTAGACATACCATACTAATTATAAAATTCATTTAATATGCAAAAGAGCAATCAATTGACTTGATGCTGCTTAATGTCTTCTCACAGTATTACAGTGCCGAAAGATCAACATCTGTACCAAGTTCATCAAATCTAATGCAGTGGTTCTGGACATAGCCCACTAATTTGGAAAGTTCATTAAATATGCAAATTAGCAATTAATTCGCATGACACCACTAAGTGTCTTTGTAAACTTATATGACACTGTGTGCTAAAGATCTATATCAAGTTTCATCAAATTTGCCAGTCTTTCTAGACATATCACCCTAATTACAAAAATTCATCAAATATGCAAATTAGCAATTAATTGATGCAATACTGACTGTGTGCTATCAGAGCTCTGTATGACGAACATCTTTACAAAGTTTCATCAAATTTAGTGCAGTCAAGTTAGAAATAAAGCTCTTTTTCAAAAAGCCATTGTCAATGACATAGTCCCCGCTTTTTCAATAAATGACTGTCACACGACCATATTTTGGTTTGATCGCAAAACAATTTGATGTGCATATGCCTGACATAAGGAGTAATCCTTGTACTAAGTTTGAATGAAATCGCTCCAGGCATCTCTGAGATATACCGGTATGCGTAAACGGACGCATGGACGCATGCACGGATGCATGCACGGACATGACCAAGTCCCCCCGGACGGTGTCTGTAGGGACTAATACAGGAATTGTAACTCTATGTGACTTGTGTATCATTTTTCTTAAAACAAATTTCAACACTGGAAAAAGGTCAAAAAGACCATTCTGATTTAGTAATGTGTTTTTCTTCCAGCATGCAACCAAACAGCCACAAATACTTCTATATATAGGAATTATTCCTTGTGCTTCAATCTCAATTAGCCGTCACTTCTGATGTGTTAACTAGTATTTTTTTTTTCTGTTTGAAAATTAGTTTTTTGTCTCATTTCAAGATTATGCCGAAATGGCTAGTGTTTAACCCTTTGCAGCCCAGCTCATTTGCATAACAATATACAGTGGAGACTAGAACTCCCCACTCAAAAATTAAAATATTCTGTAATCATTAACAGTGTATTGTTTATTCCAAATTTGTATAAAAGTGGCTAAAAACTGACTACAGCAACCTGAAATTATTTTAAAGCTTATAAAATTTCCTTTCCAATGATATATTGCTTATGGGGAATTCAAAAAATTTTCTTGACACTTTTCCTCATCAAATGAATCTGGCAGCTGATTTATTGCGCAGTTTTACACTTTCCTTTTCAGGTAAGAAGTCCCAGATGAAATAAAAATAAACAAAACACATAATTTGAGTTTCTTCTTTTTTTACATGATGTTATTTTGAAAATCAATGTTTTTCTAATTTTGCAATTGTTGTAGCATCTTAGAGCCGAGAATTTGCCGTACATATTATTATACCGGTATATCATCAACCAACTTGTGCAAAATTTCATGGCACATTGAGGATTATAAAGTAAAAGTAATATTGAACACAAAATTATCAAATTTACAACAAAATAAAAGTATTTATTTATAAAGTGTCTTTAATTCAAAAAAATGAGGGTACGACAGTTCTCTTTTTGGCGCCTGTACCGTGTACGTCCGCCTTTCTTTCCAATAAATTCTGGGGATCGAAGCTCAGACAGTATCCGCTAAGGGGACAAGTAAGCATCTAAACTTTGAAATACTACTTGACTGGCTTGGCTTGCATGTACTGGATCATATGGCCTTTGAATTTTATCACAGCCTAATCAATCGACAGCTGGCGAAATGACCGTAATTTGCGGGAAAAGAAAATTGAACGCTTGAGGTCAAGATGAGGTCTAACTTTGAACGTACGATCATGCACGGTTGAGGTCACCGGCGGGCACATCGAGTTCATTATCATTGACATGAAAATACTTCTGATATCGGTCCTTTGGCATTACTTTTGCGATCCCCGGTACTTGTAATCTGTCGTCTGTTGACCAGTAGTCGTTTACATCTGGCATGGTGTGAATTTCGATCAAAATATTTTGCTATGAACGCCCGCATTTCATCAACCTTCGTCTCATACCAGTACTGGTTTACGTCGGCGCCGGGCCATCGACACTGAGTCACGTAGTGGTTGATTTCATCGACAATTTGTTGACGGAAAGGCGGCGGAATTAACAGAAAAAATAATCTATCGGCTGAGCTCCGATGCCTAAACTATGATAAGAACCAGATTCAGCGACCAGAAAATTCAGAAGATCGAAATTTCCTACCATGAGGCGACCCTATGAGATCTCACACTATTTATCGGGCGCTTCCGGTTATAGTTTGCAGCATGTACTTGCCGTAGCGCTGCATCGATCTCACCTACGTCAATGTCACTCACTGTTTCTACGTTTTGAAAACGGAATCAACAGAAAAAATAATCTACTGGATGAGCTCCGACGCCTAAACGATGATAAGGGCCAGATTCAGCGACCAGAAAATTCGGAATATCGAAATTTTATACCATGGGACGACGATGGCTCTCACGCAAGATATCGGGCGCTTCCGGTTACAGTTTGAAGTCCTGAAACTGGAGTATTTGGGGGCGACTTGCAGCGATTTCGAAGCTGTTATCCTATTGGTTGGCTGAATCTTACCAATATAATTAAAACAATACAAATAAACTCCCTAAGTTGCTGTGAATAGTGACAATCGACCAATCAGATATAACCTTGCAAACACGCTGCGAGTCAGCCGAGTATTTGTCGTAGCGCTGCATCGATCTCGCCAACGTCTATGTCACTCACTGTGTCTACGTCTGAAAAGCCTTCAAATTCCTCCTTTTCATCATTGTCAAGGAAAATTCTCATGATTTAGGTATTCGAGCGACCGACATCCGCGATTTTTCAGTGAGGGTTAACGCTACGGCAGGACGTAAACAAAAATTTAAAATTCAAACTTAGCGACGCGTCCGAGAAAACATCAATCGATTTTGTGCAAAAACTTTTCATGGCAACCTGTATATTTATGAGCGGCAAAATGTAGCCTAACATTTGCTTAGTATGTCATCAGAAAATGATGATACGTTCATCACGGAAAACCGTTACGTTTCCCGCATTTTCAAATCGACCCAGAAGTCTGGAATGTTCGGGCGCTTTCGGGCGCTTTGGCCACACCCCCATAGGGCATTTGAGGGCGCTCTGGACAGCAAAGGGTTAACAGAACTGTTTTAAGTACAAGCTTATTGTTACCGACTGAACTTTAATGCAGATTATATTACCATGCCCTGCCCGTCACATTTTGATTGGTCGAGCTGAACCACGTGACTGACCACAAACACACAGTAATGGTTTGTTTACGTGCCCGTGAATATGAATAATAAGATAAACAACTGAAAGTATCGTAACTTTACAGCTCAAACGTAAATCATAATCAATTACAAAATAAAATGGAGCACATGTAGGTCAAGTTGAGATATTTTTTCTGAAAACATCTCCGGATTTGCCAAATTTTACAGCGCGCGTGACAGTGCATCGCGTATTGCTCAGTTTCTGGGGCCCAGTTGTCGTTCGCTCCGGAAATTTTCGCAAATTTTGACGGTTTTCTCGGGTTCGCTGATAATTTAATGGAAATAACAGACTCCGCTCTGACCATTAACGTTTATTTGTGGGCGCGGGCTCGAGGAAAGCCAAATTAACGGGCTCAGCAAGCCTCGCCCGTTAATTTTTGGCTTTCCTCTCGCCCTTGCCCACAAATAAACGTTAGCTTTGAGCGATACTTTATCTGTATTTTAATTGATTTCATCTCAGAAAACAAGTACATGTACTTGTTGCGGGCTCGAGGAAAGCCAAATTAACGGGCTCGGCAAGCCTCGCCCGTTAATTTTTGGCTTTCCTCTCGCCCTTGCCCACAAATAAACGTTAATGGTCAGCGCGTCGCCCGTTATTTCTATACTAGAATGCAGCTGCCAATAATAACATCCCATACATATATTATACAAATAATGTTAACTGGCAAGATTAATAATTTGTATTTCAAAGTACTTTTGGGAGACTGTACATGTACTTGTTTTCTGAGATGAAATCAATTAAAATACAGATAAAGTATCGCTCAAAGCTCCGCTTTTTTAGCCTCATTATCGTTTCTGTATCGTTTCCGCATCGCCCAACCCCCGATCCAACATCGCTCACTCAGTTGTTTCGTATCATTTCCACATCGTTTCCACATCGTTTCACTAGTGCATCACCTCATTCCCGCCCATAAAAGGCGTGTCCTTTCATTTTAAACTTGCATCGCGTCGAACAATAAAAAGAACGATACGCCAACAATTTATTTTTGCAATATTCGCGATTGCAAAAATCGCCATCTTTTGACGTTGCAACCATGCATTATCGCTCACCATGCTCACGGCTAATTTAAATGACCTTTTGCCATGACCTCTCTCAACAGCTGAGCAGGCCTGCTGTGTCATGCTCTTTTCTCAACAACGTACAATATTTAGAAATGCGGAGACATGGCATGGCACAGCGCATTTTTGTAAGATGTTAGAAGCAATGGTTTTGTCGAAAGTTCTGAAAAAAAAAATCAGAGCACATTTTCACTTGGGGTCGACACGAGGTCGCGGCCATGTCGATCGACTCAATTTCTGCTTGGCTGCACGGAACTCAAAGACATCGGATATGAGAATGAAAAATCAATGTCATTTCGTCAAAAGTCAGCGAAAATTGAGAATATAGACAAGATTTCATCTAGTTGAAGGTAAATGATCGGTTAATAATCATGAATTTGAACGTCTCGGACGATTTGGGTACATGACCCTCTTTTTAGCCTCGTCAGAAAATACTCATTAAATCACCACGCCTTTGCCGATGACAATCAATTATACAAGGAAACCACAATCGATCAAATAAAATCAACTGTTGAATCTGTGCAAAGTTGTATCACTGCCATCAAGCAGTGGATGACATCGAATAAACTCCAGTTGAATGACAGTAAAACAGAGGCAATACTTATATCTTCACCCAGACAAGCTGCCAAATCATCTCTTCCTTCATCCATAATTCTTGGCGATTTTGATATAATGTTCACCCCCAGTGTCAAAAACTTAGGAGTCACACTCGACTCTAACATGAATATGTGTGAACATGTGCAGAATATTTGCAAAGCTGCATACATTCAAATTAGACAAATTAGCTCTATTCGTCACTTTCTCTCCGTACAGGCTACTCAAACGTTGGTCTCTGCACTAGTTCTGTCTCGTTTAGATTATTGCAATTGTCTCCTTTCTGGTTGCCCTAAACAGCTTATAGACAAGTTGCAAAGAGTGCAAAATGCTGCCGCTCGTCTCGTCTGTAATGCTAAAAAGTATGATCATGTTCAACCCCTTTTGCAAAAATTACACTGGCTGCCTATTAGTTCTCGTATCCACTACAAAGTTGTATCTACTTGCTTCAATTCACTTGCGGGCACAGGACCGCAATATCTCTCTGAACTTCTACATCAATACACTCCAAAAAGACAACTCCGCTCTTCCTCAGATTCTCGACTTCTCAGTATTCCAAGAGTTTCCACAAAGACTTTTGGCGAGAGATTTTTCTCTTACATTGGCCCTGCATTATGGAACAAACTTCCTTCTGACCTTCGCCACTCCAACTCTACCCTTTCCTTCCGCCGTTCCCTCAAGACTTTTCTCTTTAAACAGTAGTTAACCTTTTTCGTTTACGTAGTCTCCAGTCCCGGTAGTTCAACATTTCCTCTGTTATATTGTATTGTCACTATTGCGCCTAGAGCTCTGTTAAGAGATTAGGCGCACTACAAATGTACTTTATTATTATTATTATTATGATTTAGAGCGATCGGCGCGGCGTTACATTATGTAGGCCTACTAAGATTTATACCGTATTCGCACGGTGTGATAGTTTGCCTAAAATTAGTTTTATTTTTGATGGATAATTGGTTGCGGAGTGTAACTCTATAGTAAGAATTGCGGAGCAATTATTGAAACACTTGGAAGTTCCCACTATCAGACTGTTATCAATGTGTTGTGACTCTTAGTCGGACTTCCTTTACGTCATAATTTATTTACATCCATCGGGTTTAAAGGTCACTGTGTAAAGTGTTACAAGAATTCATGGCGGCATCACCGTATGTGTTAAACTAGTATATGATACACTGCAGTTATTATTTTAGCAATTCTCCTTACTTTGTACGGCCAGGTTTTTCTTGTGCGCTTTCACGGACGTACATGTACTTACGCGTAAAAATACTAATTTCAGTCATATAAAATGGTCATCCGCATACAGTACCGCACATTTCTGGGTTTCTAGTCAGCGGAAAAGTTGTCCCACGTCATTTTTTGACACTTGTCTCATTGGGTAACCGGTACTGGTGTTTCAGTTGCAGTTGCCCGAACGCGACGACTTTCATTGGCAAACCCTTATGTCTGTCCCTGGCAGAGTGCTATCTTGTTACAAAAATGTTGCAAATAAAACGGTATACAAACTTCATGTCAAATAAAAGCAATTTGCAAAAGTAGTGAATTATCATCGCAATATGTTTCAACTTTGTTCCCATTTTTGTGTGTTGAAGCAACATTTCATGAATGGACAATGTCGGAAACATGTATTTCATCTTTCATTTTGTATACCTTTTCTCTCAAAAACATCGGCAATACCAGGCGGCGAAATTTCCGAAGACGGCAACTTTGCTGTTGCATTTTTGAGTGAATATGCCGTGGCCAATTGGGACCATGAAATTGACTTGATACGATGCAGCGGCGATGTAAGGCTGATACGATGTGGCAGTGATGCAAGGCTGATACGGAGGCGGTAATGAAACGATATAGAAAATAAACAAACTGAGGCGACAGTGATAATGAGGCCATGTTGGAAACAATACGGAGGCGATCTAGCGGTGACATGGAGGCGATCTGAGGCGAAAGCTTATGCCATACTTTATCTGTATTAAAAGTAAGATTTAGTGTCCCCTTAGTCAGCAATACAGCTCTTTCTCTGTACTACACAATAAATCAATTTGTTGAAAAATTACCGACTGTTTTATCGCTGTACTATTACTCACTGCTTACACAGTATACAGGTTGGTATCACCGTCACATACATGTACCGGTAGTTATGATGCGCCAGATGACGTAAGAGTACAAAAGATAATAGGTTAAAGGTCATAGTGTGGTCTCTCTAACCTTCAATAAATGTGAATTCTTCATCTTTGTCACTGTCACGTTTCTCACAGTCTGAGATCCAGTACAGGAAGATGTCGTTGCCATGGCCTTCAACACTGATCGTCAGGGGTGAATTCTGAGATCCCACCGTATCTCTAATGTAGGGGGTCAGCAGTGGTCTGCCTGTTTTGCCATCCAAAATGGTGCTCTATGAAGAACCCGAATAACCATTAGTATGACTTATTCTTCAGTTCTGGTAAGGTGTGTTTGATGATTTTAAATCTCTGCTGCTGTACTATGGGAATTGAATTGAGATAGTGAGTTCTGGTGATGTTGTAAAATACACAAAAACTGCTCTTGGTTATTACTGTCTTGGTGGGAACAATACTTGTGTAAGCAAATAAGGCCCCCCCCCCTCCAAAAAAAAAAAAAACCAAAAAAAACTGTGCTCTTCCGATAACATGGTTTCAAAATAGGGTAGGTAGTTCGGCCAGAAATTTTTTCCCAAAATATATTTTTATTTTTAAATAAGCATTTTCAGGGGTTCAGGGCAGTCAAACACTCAGTCTGAACGCTAGGGGTGCAATTTGCATATGCAAATGCCATTTCCTTTCGAACGGCACTCAGCAACTCAGTCTACACTGTGACCGTTGGCTGGCTAACACAGTT
>LD342693.1:80288-93776 GCA_001465055.1 Ptychodera flava
GAAAATTTTAACTTATTTTTGTATCACACTTTTATTGCCACAAATGTGATGTAAATCCTATATTTACAAGCAAGCAATAAAAAATATTATTATTATTATTATTATATTGCCCTATCACAGTAACAGTATTTGCATGTGCCAGTGTCTGCTGTACAGACCGTCTGTTTCATGAGATTTATGATTTCCTGGTGCCTCAAGGACAGTGCCAGTTCTGTGCTTGCCTCTGTGCATTCACTTTTGTTTCACTTTCATGGTACCCACACTGGACGACTGCCAGAGTGTGTCTCTCTACATGTAGGTGTAGTTGAACAGGCTGTCAAAACGGCCTCCTTGAAAGTCATGCATATACGGGATGATAATAATGACTGTGTTATTTTTATATTCTTTGTCCACTGAGCCAAGATAATTGTTTATCTCACATAACAATTTCCAATTGATAATACATATAACGTATATTATTAACCTGTTCACCTAAAAACATTTTCTGAGTACGTTTTGCTACAAGTCAAAATAACATAACACTCTATCGGTATGTTAGGCACTGGCTTACAGGGAAATAATACCGTTCTGGATTTACCAATACTTTACTACCCACGTTGAAAAGAACTAAAACAAATAGATTATTTCTGTGTTTCAAGATTACACAACTGAGTGGCGTGTTTGTTCGTACAATGTCATTGTGTAACTTTACTTGAAGACTTCTGTGTGAACTGACCGCACTGAGCTCAGAGTGAGTGGTGATTGTAATCAGTAACAGTACGGTACACACACGGAAAAAAGTCAGTCTACGGTGACAAATGTTACTTTTGTATTTGCCCGTGAATGCAACAACACCAATGTCGATGATTTTATAATGGTAAATGTTGATGCATGGATCGTGATTATTACTAGTAAAAGAGAGAACAAAAGGTCTGACAAAGTTTTGAAAATTTCATTCACAAGTTTGATAGCATTCTGAGCTCTACACTCATTTGATGCAGTGTAATGTTTACTTTACTACGCCATAACTGCTGGCCACGATTCACAGTCAACGATTGTGATAGCATTCTGAGCTACACCTATCTTGACGCACAGTGTAGTATTGATTTTACTACACTAGCTACAGGTTTACAGTCCCTGTACACTATTCTGTGTTGTATACGGAAGTAGGAAGTTGGTATTTACTATGGAATTATTTAAGTGTCAACATTGTTATATTTCATTTACCAAAGTTTGCGCAATTCTTGTGATAAATCTATTTCACACCATTTTATTATCATTACCCTTCATTCTGCAAATCCCCAAAACGCAGTCAAAAACTGTGCCCTCAAAATTCAAATTCTGGAGCATAGTAATGCGTAAATTTACAAAGGTAAGAATGTCAACTGTACCGCTGCCTTAAGTTTTGATGCCCACGTAGACAAATAAAACTGATAGATAATTCCTACGTCAAGATTGTTCCGCTGTCTCCAGGGAAATGCCACAACACTATCAATATTTGTTTAAACTATCAAACATGTCATTGCAAAGCTGATTTCCTATCAGCTTGCATTGAAATTTTAGGAGTCCTTTCCGAAACTATTCTATGTTACAATACTTGTTCCATAATTACCCACAGCTTTTCAATGCTTTATGTCTTCACTCAAATTCAACTCTCAACACTGTTCACTATTGGAAGAAAGAAAATTCTGCTTGCTCTTGCATTCTAACCCCTGAGTTTCAGACTGCTCAGGACACAATATTATTCACTAAGTATATATATTCAAGAGTATTGGTGGAAAGCCTGTGTTGAAATCATATCCAAACAAGTTCAATAAAATTTTCTTATTAAATGAAAAAGAACTGCCGAAAAAGATTCTGTATAAAAATACATGTAATTAATGTAATACCAATTGTTTACAGGGAGCAAATTCTCGGATATATTATTTTATTTCTTATTTTTATTTTCACTATTATATACAACATAATTAAAATCAGGTGAGGAAAGCTTGAAGATTTGTCTATTTTTAATCATATATTTTTTGTTTCTTCAAACTATTGCTCTGATAACAAATTTGTTTGATAAGTTCTATGCTGAGAAGTTTCAGTGGATACCGTATAAAGTTTAATGAAATACAGGACAGGGAAATAATTAACCCTTTGAGTGCTGTAATTTTCCCACCAAAATTTTAGTGTGACATTTTACCAATTTTTGTGAGTTTTTGTAAAAATTGTTTTGATAATTTTGGACCGAATGGACATTACATTTCATGGGCTACAGATTTTTATCAAAATTTTAGTGAAAATAAAGGCGACAAAAATTTACTTTGGCACTCAAAGGGTTAATAGTTTTTAAATTGACAGTCTTTACACTTTATGGCAGTCTGCTGTCACACTTTTATCATGATACCGATAAACTGATAAACTTAATTGGTGCTCTGGATTTGTACAGTTATTACTGCACTGAATGCTTGGTAGACACAGGGGAAGAACACTTGAAAATATAGAACTGTTCCAATCCATTTATTTGAACGTAAAACCTTCATATTTTCGTATTCCCCCTACACATTTTATCCGAACTACCAGGACTGTGATCCAGCTCCCTGTAAATGCCCATTGAAACCCACTGGTTTTCCAATGTGTCAGTGGGCCGACTACTTTACACGTACACACAAACAAGATTACAATGTTTCCAAATAGACCTTTGACCTATTGCATATTCAGCCAATCAGGGCGGCACTCAGATTACAATGAGGAACTCGATAAGTCCTATTGTGAAAGGACTGCTGGCATGTCGTGTGTCGGAAATTCCAGAAACGGGGAATTATTATCCCCTAGATACTGCGGACTGATTTGTGATTGGCCCACGCCGGAGATATCCTGCCAACCTTCTTTAAAAGGCCATCCTGTCTTGAACTTGAAGTATTCTGGACATCGGACTCTGGCCAGGCGCACTTACAAATAACCATTACAAGCACAATACTTGTTTTTGCATTGGTACATCGAGTGACATTGCCAATACTATCATCTGTGTTACAGTGTGTTATTGGAATCTCATTCAACGCCATTACCAGTTGAGTAGAAGAGGACAATTTCCTGGCAATATTTTCATTTTCTGTCCCTGCACTGCCATCACTTCCTTGACTTGAAATCGCAATATCCCGAAGAAAACTAATTTTCTTGTTCATCAGTGATATCAACAAGCAGCAACAAGCAACAAGAGGTGAGAAAACCAAACATTTATTTTTTTTCCTGCATAACTTACACAGATACCGGTATTACAAGTAGATTTTCAAACATTGGTAAACGTCAGGCAATGTGTTAATCATAAACTTTGCAAAATCATAAACTTTGCATGATGACTCAGAGTTTCCTTTGAGATTACAAAATAGAACACAGTTTCCTCGGGCAAAATTTGCCAAAAGTTTCAAACGCAAAGTTTTGATGCACATATTACCCAAAGTTTCTTTAATTGTAAATGTTTTGTCCTATCCTCTGCAGATCTATCACAATGCTCTCCGGTAAATCAGTCACGTGTAAGTCAACGAAGAAGATCGTCAGGCAGATCAGTGACATAAGTGCCAAGGTCTGCCCATCCGCTGCCAACCGGTACATTGGTATCACAGAGACCTTGATCATTGGCAAACGTCAGGAGGCCATTTGCGAGCGACCAGCATACCCACTGCCATTGAGGCATTCGGATGATGTCGGCGACGTGGTTGTACAGAGCGTTGCGATTACGCGCCAAAGCCAGGCAAACTGCTGTCTACAGAAGAGCAACTCGGCAATGGTGCAGGCAGTTCTGTACACATCAGTTACAGCAACAAGTTGTAAGTATAGACAGTTGATGTTTAATCCCTATGACACTTTGTCATATCAGTGCAAGATTTCAAAGGTGTGTGTTCTATACAAACAGATTACACATACGGTATAATACTCAAAGTGGCAACTCTGGTTACTGTTTTTATGATTGTCACCAGAAAGTCAGACCTGAAAGGGTTAATGATAATTCTATGACACTATACACAACAAGACAATTTCATTTGAATTTCAAGCAGTGTACCAAGTCATTGTGGCTCGTCTTTCTGACAAAAAAAATCAGTCTTTACAACTCTCTAACATCGACATGAAAACTTGTCAGCAAATTTACTGACATATCATACAGTGTAAGAACTGTCCAAATATCATGAAGGACAAGGGAAATCATAGAGGTCTTGAGGAGAGGTGTCCCATTTGGTCACACCTACACTGTATTTTTCACAAAGCTAGTGGTTGTACTCTAAATCAAAATTTACTTCACAGTCAGCCAGAAGTTAGGGAATCACACAGAATAGGGGAAGAAGATTGTTGTACAATCTATCTGATATCAAAAACAGTAAGACTAAGAACAAAGACGATATTTCAATGCTCTTATCTAAGTTATTTAATCTGCAAACTAACAAGCTATCATTTGCTGCTCAAATTTTGGCCGCTCCAATATTTATTTTATTACTTCTCTGTCTGTGTTTTGGCGGAAAAAAGAAGAAGTGGATCTGATCACGATAACTGGTAATAAAACATCCAAATCACTACCGGTGATAAAATAATTAAATCCCATGATAAGAGGAAATACGTGCAGGGAAGACAGTTTTTGCTCGGAGTGTGCTATCATTGCGTAAGACACGGGAAGTGATATATGACGCGGTTGCAGTTCTGTACAAAGTTTTATCCAAGTTGAATTTTTTTCAACAACTTTGATGGAGCTGTTGCATCTTTCACGTGATATGAGATTTCATTTCAAAGTTAATTCAGAACAACAGACAATGCTGGATTCAGGAAATAGTTGTTAACTATTGCTGACTTAGAGAGGCTCTTCAGATTCACCGCTATAGTCCCTAAACCGAATCTAAAATTTAACTCCCCAAGTTCACAACATTTAACAAATGCAACGTAAACGATTATTTAAACTTCCAATCTAACCTTTTTGATAGATAACTATTGTCCCTGGACTTGTATTTACCGGTACTTAAGTTATGGGAATATGTTGATGACTATTAATAGGTGAAACGTTGTTTGTTTCGACAATGCATGTAGATGGCAATAATATTGAATTATTTTTCAACTTTCAGGTCATATTAAAGAACACTACTACCAAACCAGACACATTGACCGAAAAATGCCGGTACTGCTGGAGTTTGCCGAGACAGCTGGCTGCATCGTGGTGTACTACATACGGCAGCGTTCCCAACACAGGGTCTACGTAACAGACAGACTGTCCTGTCCCACACAGGAGAAGACAACAGATGATCCGAGACTGTTCTACAAGACGCAGAGGTCTGGCGGAGTGGTGTACGAGAGCAGCAAGTACAGGGGACACTTCCTCTGCATGAGCGGGAAAACACTGACTGTGAGGAAGAAGTCTTCCAAGATATTCACACCAGACTTTCTCTTTGAGGTGAAGCCATACAGGCACAGGTAATAACGATGATTAAGATAGAATATACCTCAGGTACAGATACGGTATTTGGACTCAAACGTTTACAATATTGTTTTAGACTACCACTGATTGGGGCTCATTTTGGAGCCCTTGGAGTAATAAACTTTGTCACTGCCTTATTTTTGTGAAAATCAGAAATTAAAATGGTTCTTATTGAGTTAACACAGGTATGGCGGCCATTTTGAATTACAAATATCAGTATGTTGATGGCAATTTGTTCTTCTGGCACCAAATTTGCTCGGTGACACCCGACTTTCATTCTTGATCTTGAAAGCAGATGGCTAGAAGATTCCTTGAGGAAAGTTTGAGCAAAAGTTTAAGTCTTTGACTTTCATTGTGCATACTGTACATTAACACTGTTCTCTTGAAACTGTTGTGATGGCTGACAATCATCCACATACCGGTAGTAATGATATAATCAAAATTGCCAAATCTGGACTACTAGGCTTCATTACTATTGAGTGGAACTAATTCACATTCATTTTCAAATCCTCCATTAGATGATGAATCTAGGGAATGATGTGAAATACAACCACTCAATATTAATGTTCAATAGTCAAGATGTATGATTACTACCATATTGTTATTTTGAAAAGTATCTGATTCCAAGAAAAACAACACTTTTTTTCACAACGAGGCTGTGGTTTTAACCCTGTTACTGTTTCTCATACCTGATTGCGCAGGGTTGGGAACAATGTGGGTTGAGCTGGTATCAAAGTTGAAATGAAAGAGGTGGGAGGATGTTAGGGCTCCCTGTATACCAGAAATCTGGGCTTTCTTTTTCAGAAATGTATAAACTTGCATTTTTTACAAGAAATGTCGCAAATGATAAACATTCAGATGTATTTATATTCTGTATTTAATGCCTGTGGGTATCTCTAATACAGGTTTCTGTTTTCCCTATTTGGAATAATGCTTTTCCTAATATGGATGTTTGTTTTCCATATTTGGATTGATGTATTTGCTGATTGGATAATATGTTTTCCTTATTTGGATTTATGCTTCACACATTTCTAGCTTATCACTCCACTGGCACATCAGTCATTCATCCCATTCTGGGTGAATTTAGGGTTCTCAGAAGCTGCAGAGTTTTGTTGCTGTTGAGAAGTATGGTGTCAGGAATCAATTAAGAGTAATTTAGAAAAAAAAAGACGAAATTTCTCATTTCATTCCAAGGACTGAAAGTTTTTCTATGCTGAATACATACCGGTGATGAGGCTGAGAGAGCTGTTATAGAAATATCCAACCATTAATGCCTTGGATAACAGCTTAGGTATAAATTCATCAAACTTATATCTCACAGTCACATCATAAGATATATCATACATAACTTATGCGGTGCACCTGAAATACACTGGATCCAATTTACATCATTGAAACCATAGCTTTTTCTTAGGAGGCCCTCCCTAGCTTTGTGAAATTGCACTACCAAAATTTAAATGATTTTTTTCCAAATGTAACTTTTCTTGCTAAAAACACTGCTGGTTTGTTCTTCAGTATTTCAGAATGAAATGTGAAAATTCCAAACAATGTGAGCCAGCCAGGGTTGAGTTATATTCTTTTACCGTACAATATTGAAAAGGGGAGATAAAAGAATCCACAAAAATTTGGTGCATGGATTTGCATACATCTACAGTTCTTTCTAACCCAACTTGACATCCTAAAGAGTAAACCATGCCAACATTTCAATCTTGGAATTACCAAAATTCAATTATTTTTTTGCAGAGAAGAGCTATTGGGCAGAAAACACTGTGAAATATGCAACCTCCCTTAAATCATGATACATGATAATCTATAGATACATGTATTGATACACCTGGCATGCAAAGCTTGAAATGCTTTTTTCACAATCCAAGTGTGTGGCTTGTTTTCCATTCATTGTCTGGACTTTGTAAACACTGTGTGTTAATTTTGGCATATCCCATGTTGGGATAAACTGAATTTACTGAAGAATAAGTGATTCATTTATGATGGGCATACCTGTACAACACTGTGCCAATATTCCATATGGTATAAATCAGTGTTTTCCTGAGGGTGCCCTTAATGATGAAGAATACAAACACACCCCTTAGGATGACACTGAATTGTACTGTAGCCTGTCATCAACCAACTGTTCTTTAGACTCGCCAGACAAGGCTTCTCATGTGTGTTCAGAGTGTTCAGTTTCTTTTGCTGTATGAATTTGTAAAATTTTCTGATGTGAAGTTTCAACAGGATTTGACACGGACACCAGTTGATTGATTTAACATTTTCAACCTGCCTTTACACCCCTGTACACGGGTACAAGTACTGTTGTCTATGTGGAACCTTTAGGGTTGTACGGTACTAATTTTTAGAGCAAACCAGGTTAATGTACGCTCGTAATGTACATTTCAGACTTCAGTACGTTTTTCAAACTTTACTTCTGACAATGTAAATACTTTGAGGTAAAAGACTTGTAGCCTGGGGCTGAACGAATGAACAATCAGCCATACTGCTGGTAAATTTAATTATTAATATATCTGAAAAAAACACAAGAAAAGTCATAGCTATATTTCCTTTTTTCTGAAATAAAAATGTTCTGCTTGACTTGAAGTGCTTAATGCCTTCACTATCAGCTTTTGGTAAATCCCTCTTGTTTTCAATGGCATAGGTGATTCCATATTAAGATGGGAGTGAACAGCTTATAGACTTGAACCCTTCCAATACAATGGTTTCACCTCACTCTAATGTTTCTGAAGATGAAATGGAGAAATCTTGGTATGAAGGGATTAATCCCTTCCACCCCTATTTCTTTGTACAGAGGTCTAACCTTACCATAGAGAACAATGAGGCCATTACCAAAATGTGGTAGGACGGGGTTAAGCTTACTCTCTAGGAGTATCACCAGCATGACATTGTTTCAGTTCTTAATGTACTGATATTACAGCCTTTCATTTTACACTTACTAATGACACTTTATCATGATGATAAATATATCTATCACAGTTTTTTCACACTTGTGTTGTTGTATACATGTATTTTACGTCAGCTTTTCATTTTGCTTGTTGTGTAGTGTGTTATGGGAGATCAACTTTGTATAGCTGTTTTGCACATGTTTTGGTCACCCAATCCTACATGTATGTAGACTTTTTTTTACAGATTAAGTTGGATAAACCTTAATAAATAAATAAACTAATTGATTATTTAATAAATAAATAAATAAATAAATGAGTATATAAATAAATACAATTTTCCTCAAGTATTTCTCTCTGTGGTCATATTTTTACTGCATTAATCAACCTCATTATCCACCTTTAAGACATTCACTACTTTAATTTTAAAAGATCCTCTTTGTAGAGAGCTGTCAAATTATATGACATACAAATATGTTACAGTTACTGTGGTTTTATATTTTGTACTCTATGTATATTTTATTTTGCATTGTTTACAAATAAAAACAAAATAAAGCAAAACAAAGACTATTTTTCCGTGTATTTTCTCTCCACCACCCCCCAAACTACCCCTCCCATTTTGAAAACATATTGTATGGTGTAAAACACACTCTTGTGGTCAGAACTTACAAAGCTATAGTAGCGTTAGTTGGAAACACCAAAACACAACAATCTGCCAGACTTGCGGAGTACAACACTGCCAACAAAGACCAGGGATAGATCTATAATCCCCTTATCCTGCCAAGGTCACTACCAGGTCAAGTGGGTTAAAGCAGCCAGGCATAACAGGTCTCACATTTTGAATTTTATTGAAAAATTGAAGATTTGAAGGCCCCTGAAAACAGATACTGTGAACATGGTATTTACAGACTAGAGCTGTTATAACAGACCAAGCCTAGTGGGTGAAAATGTGTATAGTTTTGGCTCAATACCGCTGTTTACTGACTTGGCTGACGGGGAAGTGATACTGTCTGGCAGGAAAAGGGTTACAGACGCAGGCATTACCAACAGACATACAATCAACATATTCACCACAAAGACGCATGAATACAGGATATATACAAGCACAAAACTGAACAGCTAAAGGGCCTACCCCAAACCTGATGAGGATAGGGGGCAAAAAATGACAGCCACAAAACCAGCATAGATGAAGTAGCACAGTACAACCACGAAATTGCACAACACAATGTCCAGGCTGGCCTTGCACAGATTAGAACATTGATAGCTATGGTACACCGCATACAAGGTACAAAACATACGTCACTGACAAACACTTTGCACAAAATAACCAGAATAAGCCACGACGGTATCACTATACACAATGTGGAACACAATTGCCACAAGCTAGCACAGGGCACACACTTGACAAGCATCAGTCATCACTGATAAAGTACCTTCAATGACAACACTGTGAATAAACAACTATAATTTTTTTGTACCAGAACATAATACCTGTGGTGAATAGTAGGACTCTTGTTTGTCTGGAACTTGCACCCAATTTAAAATCTCTCCAGTTGAACCGCTGAAAAATATCAGCCTACCTATCTTCTCAACGGGTTTACCTTTCAGAACAGAGACATTGAAGCCTCAGAATGAGTTGTGAAATTCAACACTGAGGGCGCTGTCACTTCTGATCTGGGTATGGAGTCTATGTAACTTCTTTCTTTGTCAGAGAACACAACTTTGATAATAATATCAATATCAAAAGATTAGCAATTGCAGGAATCGAAAATGATAATAATGCAACATCTGACATTATTTACTGTATTACTTCCTTTGTAAAATATACAGTTTGGAATATTCGAAATTCGGTGACTCTTGATGGGATTAAAGTTTCCCTTCAATCGTATGTCATGCAATTGAAATGTTATCTCTCCTCATGGATGAATACATTGTATTTCACTTATAAGATGATGAACACAACTGAGGATTTTATCACAAAGTTTTCAAGCCTTGTAAGACTTGAAGGAGAAAAATGCATCCTGAATGCATTCATATGATGATCTTTGCAATTAAACAGCTAATTATTTGTTTTTTCAGACAATCACAGTTATGTAGATTTGTTCTATTTGTTACTATGTTGAAATAAATTTATCTTTTTCAAAAAAAAAAAAAAAAAGAGTCTATGTAACATGGCTAGTGTAGATTGCAGTCTAGGAGAATGGTTCATGTCGGTACACATGATAACAATTAGTACATAACTGATTTCCCGCTAATAATTCCCTATCACTACCTATCACAATGACTATTGCCTAATAAATGATATGGAATGAATGGAAGGAAGTTACAGACTGAGGGCACATTCTCAGGAATGTGTCTTTAATTCAGTTTATTTGTCTAGGGAACACAAGATTATTGATTCAATGACTTATCTGTTTCTATCACTGGGCTAATAAATGTCTAGAATGCTACAGGCTTCAAAGGGAATCAAAGTCATTGACATTGACTGTCTGTGTCCATCCATAGAGAAATTGATGTTAGAAAAATATTGACCTGTAGTTTTATCTCATATTGCTTCGACAATACACTGATGGGGCTAAACATACTGTATACCACTATGGGTTCCATATATGATTATTGATTATACATTGACAATTTGTATCTTTATTTATCTACCCAAGTTTATTTATTTATTTATTCGATACAGCTTTGGTACATGTCAATACCAGTGTTGTTTTATGTTGTTGAGGTGAATTCATTCGCAGTATTTCTTCATCAACATAAAACAATGCTCTTTGATTGAACCACCAAGAAATAATTTCATTAACATTCATTGTAAATTCATTAGATTTATCTGCGTAAATATGTAAAATGAAAATCACCAATATGAGGAAGGTATAAAGAAGTTTAAAAGTAAATGTAAATTTCAGGTATTTCACCAGCACTGCGGATCCCACCATTTTGTCTGGGGTGTCACAGGGTAGACAGGCAGGGGCAGTTTTATTTTGCCAGTGTGATATGGCCTGGCTATTAAAAGCATTTGTTCAGTTTGAGACACCTGCTTACCTGGTTCCCTGAGAGGATCACCTCCGTGTATTATGAGCACATCTTGGATGCCATCTCCGTTCATGTCCCTGATAAACTGAGGTGTGTACAAATTGCTGATGTCTATCTTGGCTTCATGCTCGTCAAATCGCCATAGCAACTCTCCCGTGGCACCACTCACTGCATGGAACACCTGAGACAAAAGGTAGAACTACGTCAATTGACAGCGTGGAGCCAGAAATATTTCAATTTCACTTGCATGATAAGTCTATCCAAGTCTCAAAACTCTTTCATCTCAAAACACTGAAATGGTCCCAGGATCCTTCTATAACTGGTAACTTTGAGTGAGCTATGCAACTTACCTGTACATTTCTCCTTATCATCATTCCATATTTAAATTATTATACTGGTATTGTTTGATTTGAATGAGAAGTTGGGAATAAAATTCTCTATTTTCTTGTATTTTGTATGTCAAATGAGACATTGGTCAAATTTATTTAAATTTCAATTTGATTTGACCAAACTTCCCTCATTGAGTCACAGTACAGCCACAGAGACAGGATGTCATTTGAAACCCATTGTTCAAGTTGAGCAAAGAGTTTCAATACTTTGTGTACAAACAATGAAAATATTTTTGACATAAATGTGTGTCGTATTTAAGCATATGCACGAGCGATAGTGAGTGCATATATGGAGTTAACTGGTCAAAATCGAGAGGTATACCGGTACTGTCGCTGGGTGTGATTTAATGCTATTATATCATAACAATATATTGAACTTTTGGCGAGGAAGGTCAAAAACGGATTTTTGCTCAGGCTGAGAGCTCGCGCATATGCCAGCCATGGTATATCAACAATATACCACGGTTCTTTTCATGTCTCGACCAATCAGATCGCTGTATTTGCGCCATCAATATACGGGTATGATATAATATACCGGTACTATTGTCCATTCTATGACATTATAGAATAGAATTCATTCCAGTACATATCCATCTGTATTCCACATATGATATAAAATTAAGGTATGGTAGAATGCGCCTCGGGGACAGATATTCTGACTTTTACCATTCTTCCCTGATTAACCGCTTGTGGGAACTTTTTTAAAGCTCTTGAAATATGAGAAAAATTTCACTGTCTGTTCTTTTAAAATCAAAATCATAATTTTCCCACATAGAGTTACACAAGCATAGCGGCCATTTTGAATTTCAAATAGCAGTAAAAAGTCAGATACTCTGTTTTTCTAGTACCAAACCTTGCAAAGTGACCCCTGAATTTTTTTCTTGATTGGCAAGAGAATGGTTGAAAGTTTCATTGAGACAAGATTGAGCAAAAGTTTAAGTCTTTCACTTTTGAGGCTCATACTACCTTTCTGTAATGATGTACATAGCTGTTGTCTGTCTGTCTACATGTACAGTTAACAATACTTACCCCTCCTCTTCCAGCACCGAGGCAGTCTCTGACCCCATCACTGTTGACATCAACATTACAATTGACACCGAACACTTCATGCTCAGTGTAATGCCTCCATAGCTCTTTGCCGGTTCTTCCGTCAAGTGCCAGCAACCCCCCAAGGCATGGGTGTGAACCATTGAAGTAGAGGTCACACAGTATTGGTTCTGCAAAGTAGCGATCTGCACCTGCATACCGTAGAGTAGATGGAAGACAAACTAAGAGATAGAACCATTGTGTAAAATACAGGTCAACCCTAGGCTTGCAAAACCTTTGGTTTCAAGGTCAAATTACTGTCATTTTTAGAACAAAATACCAAATTGTGTTGTACTACCTAGAAAATAAAATACTGATTCTCTATTTGGCAATTAAATACAAAGCACTAGCTGGTAATGTTAGTTTTAACAAATTAAGAGCCACTTTGGTCATTGGAACTGCACCTGTGCAACTTTCTTTCTTGAGATAATGTATTTCATGCATGATATCCAGATCCATCATGTCACCATACCTGCAACATTTAAAATTTATCATGTACATTATGGCAAACCTACTTTTACTTAAAATTACCTTGAATGATAGTGTTTACATTGGCTGTACGGGTGCCATACATGTACAATCTTTGAATCCAGTTCTGACGAACCTCTTTAAAATATAGTTAAATGTAATTTGTTAGAACGTCAATTGTCCAGCTGTTAATTATTGTTTA
>LD342693.1:93784-106543 GCA_001465055.1 Ptychodera flava
ATCAACGTCTGCAAACCAGAACAAAATCCCTGTCCTCGTAAGACATTCAGATAACCAACATTTTCTACATGCGTATTCTTTTGCTCTTGACTAGAGAATTCTAGCAGTTCTTTCACAAGCAATTAAAATGATTAGGCGCAGACAACAGAGGTGTAAAGACCCACTACTGTTTATGTTTTCATATACAGGTACACTTACACTAGATATGATGACATTCAAGACAAAGCGATGTCCTCACATTGCAAAAGCTCATTCATTGCAAGATATTTCAAAATTCACTGCCTTCAAAAGCCATTCTTTGGCTAAAAATTTGAACACAAATTCATTCCCGAGAATGCAATAACTGATGTAAAAGTAACATCTCTCTTCTATTTTCGCTTTTTTCAAATTGTGGAAAATTTGATCTGCAAGTTGCATGTACACATATCGGAACATTACTGGTGTTCAACTTCATTTGAATGCTTAATGAAGGGTGCAATGTACCCTGTGGTTTTCTATGAATACTATATCGCAGATAATACAGTGTATGATTAAAACAATCATACGGAAATAAAGCTTTGGATTTGTGATTTATGCATGTATTCAGCAGCATTACTGCAGAGCAATTTCAACGGGATTTACATTTACAAGAATTTTCCGGTTGTTAGCCCATTAAAAATTTATGTAAATGAAGGTTTTTCTGATTGCTTCAATAAGCAATTACAGGGACTCATTCATGAATATTTGTCACTTGAGTGATGAACAAAGAACTGGTATGTGTACATGTATATGTATATATATGAAACTATTTTTGGCAATAATGCACCAGTTTCTGGTCAACAATGGATGAAAGCAAACTTTGCAAAATACAATGCATGAGGCAAAGCGGAGTACAATATGGAGTGCAAAGTCTGCCTGAACCCATTATGGTCCCAGCGGGGATACACTAGTGATATTATTTTATAGTTTTGGCAATGCCGATGAATTTGTAGAAAACACCTGTGGCAACGATACTATGTAACAGGATACATTATCAGTAATATTTTAGAGGGATGATGTCACAAAATTCACCGGTATTGACAATATAATGTATTGCAACTGGTGAACTTATGCATGGTGTAAAACATCACATGGTCAAGGTCATAACACAAAGCTCATGTACTGTGATGTCTTCGAGCGTGAAAAACTAGGTTGTACATGTGTCTAGTTGATGGGCCATTTCATCCAATTGTGGTTGGTACATCATGCAGTAATTTCAATACTCTAGGGGGTTACACACAGCCTGTCAATCACAATGGAAGAAATCAAGTACATGGACATCTGGGACTCACGGCAGATCAATTTAGTCAATTCACAGAGTACAAATTGGCTACTTAACAACTCTTCAACAATAACTCCACACACCGTATATGACATTTACATTTTTTTGTAAGTCCCCCTCATAGCAGGTGTCACATACTGTAGTTCACAGATATTTTAAACGATATAATTCAGTTAATACCAATAAAAATCTGTACGCAGGTTCACCAGGATTACAGTTAATGACTGCATCAATGATCAAGGTAGTGAATATGCAAGTCTGTTTTTAGTGCTTCCTTGAAAGGGATGAAGTCGCTCTTCTTTGACCCTTACTGAAGTATTGTGTTTACACTCTTGGGTGTCTGACGTGAAAGGTTAAAAGTCTTGTGAGTAATTTACTTTGAATTAGTAAATCATATTTTGCAATGAAGCTATCACGGGTGTTAACATTTGGGGCATGTTGTAAGTTGGCTTGACTTGCAATGTGAATGCATGCTTTCACACACTTGTTCCAATCATCTTTTATCTGCAAAATCACTGTGAACTCTGCAGTTCAGGGACTTCCACAGACTCCGAGATAAATTGATTTTTCCCCTTAAAAATTCCTGGCTAATTGGCCGTCCCGCTAATCTCATCAAATCTGATAAAGTACAGGATGTCTATTACAATACTTGGTATGATCTACAACACGCTTTACTGCACTGTGGAACCCGACTCAAAAATACGACTGCTATTAAAGAAACCGACTGCAAATCATGAGAATTTTATCGTGACATTTTGTGAGAAATATTGTCAGTGCAAAGGTCGGATGGAATATCAGCACCATTAGGGACCCTGACAGAATGAGTGAAAAGGATTACTTTGAATGAGTGATGCAGGTTGTCATAGCAACAACTCACCTGTTGCAAATCCAATCACGACATCAGGTGTTCCGTCCCGGTTCACATCGTTTAATCGGAACGCTGCTTCCGTCAGCAACTGATGGAGAGTCCTAGTCCAGACCTCTTCAACCTTGAATTTAGAACACCCCACCACGCTGTCTTGATCATGACCTTTGTTGCCATGACGACTACTGGAAGGGTCTCTGACGAGCACTTTGATGAGCTGGAGGCCGAGGAAAGCCATCCCAACCAGCAGGCAGACCAGTAGAACAAGATAAATGACGCTTTTGATGACGGCCTGTCGGTGCAAATGATATCGTTTTCGTCCGAAAGGCTCCTCTGGTAATTTGATGCGTTTCCGCGGTGACATGAGAGGTTTGACAACAGTGGCGTGAGGGGTTGAGAAAAGCTCATCGTCATCCTCCTCCTCCTCATCTGTGCAGATTTCCTCCTCTTCCTTGCCCACTGAGGTGTACAAGGCTGACATTCTGTCTCGTATAAGTGACCGTATTGATACTAGTGATGTCATCAAAGCATTTTCAACAGCTCAACGGTTCATATAAATTTCACAAAACCTGTTGTCCCGCCCAAGTTCACCTTGATTTCTTGAGATAATTGTCTTTGAAATGCTGCTGTTCCTCCTAATAACCTGTACTAGCAAGTTTACTGATAAAATGTTGTTTATTTGATGGCAGTGAGACATCACACTGCAGTTGTAAAATGTTGAATAGCAGTGGTACCACAGCACTGGACTGAGAACATGATTGATCAGTGTACTGTACCATAGTTTTCAGGTGAAAAGATTTACTTAACAATATTATTTTTGTGCTTTTAGCATATCAGTACAGTAGTGAACATGGGAATGTTGCATTTACATCTCTTGTGATGTCAGACGAACGGAAAAGTACCGTACTTTGAAGTTGGGAATCCCTGCGGGCACGGCATTGTCAGGGTATGAGTGAATGTGAACACGTATTACTGAAGAGCAGGTTTCAGCTCTGCAAACGTGAACAGTACTTGTGCTGTCAATGCTTAAGAAAACTTGCTCTTGCTGAATTTAACTTGACTCTTTGTATGAGATGATATTCCATAGATGTCCTACTGGCTGAGGGTTGGTATACCATGCAGGGAAATCTGGCGAAAAGTTGTCAGTGTTCAGCTAATGTATGACCTGTCATATAAACAAATGAAAATATAGAAGTCAAAATCAGACTGGTCAAAATAAAACATAGCATTGCAACTTATCGCGTGATAGCAAAGATTAGGTGACTGTAATTTGCATGGTGGAACTATGGCTAGACTGCAGTACCAAACCAATATAATCATGCGGGCATTATACGTAAAATCACATCTTTTATTTATTTGGGGCTAATGAGGCATTTTGACCTGCAAGAGCAACATTCTCAGAGGGCAGATATAACGTCAGTCCTTTACAAAATTTAAATTTGCAATGCATTGGTTTCCCAGAAACGGCTATAAAATGTTCACAAGTGCTTCATGCAGCTATTGATTCACCTGTTTTACGCAAAACTATTATCCTGAGAAGTGATCAGCTGACAGAATATATTTCCTAAAAAAAAACCATTTTGTCAGACTTTTGCATTTGACATTTTGAAACAAACATCCAATGAATTTTGTAACAGCACACGTATGTGTATTTGTACTTTGAAAATGTCATTGACGATTTCTTTCTTTCAGCTCACTTAGCTCTGTCTGGGAATATCTAATGTAAATTTGAAAATTTTCCATCTGCCAGTCATCCTGACAAACGATTACTTGAGGTAAAGTCTATAGTTATTCTTGTTTATATGGGATGCAGCAAATTGTATTTTTAATATTTATTGTGCCTTCATCCTGAATTAAACTTATCATTGTTATTATTATTATAAATACATGTAAATTGATGGGTTCCCTGATACAAAATTGATAAATTTCATTCTTCTTTATTGATGTCATTCTTCGTTCATAATTTCAAAGATTTCCTATATTGATAGGGGTATAAGGTATGTCTTTTACCGGTATATGAAATTTTGAAGGGCTGTGATTATTATTTAGGCAGAAGATGAATCTCGTTACTCATACTTGTTTACCGTATGTGCCAGTACATTCATTCATGCCCTGTGCAACAATCCACTAAAAAGATTTCACACGGCATTATCACATTATTCACTGACATGCCATAGAATACTGCACATCAATTCCTTGGATCATGTGTCTTTCAGAGACAAGTCAATGAATTTTTGATGAAGCAATTATGAAAGGTTCCAGATATGCTTTAATAATAGAGCACCTCGTCAGCTTTGACAGTTGCAGTGTTCAATTCTGAATGTAATGTACTCAAGTACTAGTAGCTGAGGCTTTCCACATGCGTGGTTCTGATCAAGTGAATGATTGAACTGGATTGAAATGTGTGGGCACACACAATGTAGGTAATTTACTGTCTTTGCATATAGCTACAATGTATTAGGCAATGGTAATTACTTGTATTATATAGAGTTTGCCAATCATTGGCAAAGAAGTATTTTGAGTATTTTGTTTTCATAGATTTCAAAATAATCTTGGTAACTCGCACTTTACATTTTAATTTGAGACCATACAGTCATATACAAATAAGGTACTAAAGAAAACCAGGCTCAACCCTCTGCTTCTAGGTTTCATAATAACGCTGTTTGCGGTTTCAAGTTTGTTACTAACTAAGCTGAATGCGTACATGTATGACAGTAGACACTACTGCCTGAAATTCCACAAATTTTGTTATCGCATACATGGTTATTGTTGCAGCTTGTACCGGTAGTCTGAGCCATAAATTAGTGTGACTTTTACTAGTATCTGTTATAACACTTGCTTAAATTATTTTCGTAATCCTTGCGGATAATGCAGAAAAATATTTTTTTTTTTACAGCGCTATTGGCAATGGTCAATACAGTACTGTACACCGTAACTTGATGTTTTAGAGGTCCAGTAGCCGTAGCTTTTGATGATTTTTCAGTGTTCATGGCTCATTTTCAGCAATGCTCAAAACACTGTCAGTGTATGTGATTAATCACCTGCCCCTTTTAAGGCATTTGTATTCAGCCAAGTTATAACCAGTAATTGAAAAAATCCATCATAAATGACATGCACTGCGACACTGTTAATTCTCCAAGATGAATGTTATGGCATAATCACGACACTGGACATGCTTTGGATATTTTACAAGTGATCACTGTAAGTGTTTTTAATTTTCAAAGTGTTCAATGCGGCAAGATTTTGTTTAATGCAAAATTTTTGTTTAATTCTAAATTATTTGCTAGTACACAGTCTTCCATTCCACTGTCTGTGGTTAGTATCCAGCTCTTCTCTCTGTAACACATTGGAATGCCCTGCATCATTGCTTTCGGTCAAGTGAATTTACCTCTGGACAAGTTGTGTTCGTATCGTGAAAAAAAAATATTTTAACCATCTAGAAATAGAAGAGTACTGCTGAGATAATCATTTCAATGTCATTTTGGATATCACTACTGCAGCCTTAAGGTAGATCAATACTACTCATTCTCAACTTTCCACATTCTCAGTACCTTAAATACGATTGTGTTACCTACGGCAGTCATAAAAGGCTGAGGCGGTCGACCACAGGTAATACAAATACGATAACAGAAGCAAAAGTTTAAGGTTCACATAAGAATTAAATGCCAGGAATGCCTTAAAAGATAAAAAGATTCACAAATAGACAGAAATTGTTGCCATGACAGCGATAACACTTGTAATTATGATATCACTGTCTCATAGGACTTGCGATGAGATTCAGAGAAGTGGACTTTTTACCCACAATGCATTTCAATATAATGTAGTTGCAGTGTCCCCTAGCATAAGACAAAGCTAGCCTTTGAGTGTCAAAGTCAGTTTTTATCGCCGTTATAAAATATAGCCAAAAGTGTAGCATATGAAAAGTGCTACCCATTTGGTTCAAAATTATTGAAAGAATTTCAAAAAGTGGTAAAATGTTGCAGAAAAATTTAGGTTGAAGAAATTAGAGCACTCAAAGGGTTACAGGTAGTGAGAATTGAGCAAAAAAAAACCATTTTCTGAAGATTCATATACTGCACTGCACATACTGAAATCCTCTACATGACTATATACTAAATGACAGATTGATCATTTCCACTTGTCCACATGGCCCAGTACACTGTACTTTTCAAAATTAACGTACCTGTGTACTGTAAGGCATGAAAGTGTGTGTCTTGAAAAGGGTGTTGTTTGGAGCCCTCAGTATGTGTTTGCAACATCACGGGCTGAGTCTGTATTATTGCAAATACATGTACCGGTGCTGACTCCCACATAGTGTTACTGTATCATTATCAGAAAATACCAGTAGTGTGCAAATAAAAAACAAGACTCAAGTATATATGTGATTGTCTCTGTGCTGATAGGCCTCTATTTTCCATCACTAAAAAGGAAATGCTGTGACAATAACTTGAATATGATACAGTTATGAATAGGACTGTTTTGTCTGCATTCAAGTTACAATCAACACTGGTACATACGGGTTTCATACAGAGAGAAGATTTCTGTGATAACTCAAGCAATAAAAATTGAACCCTAGAGTCTTTGGGGACAGGTGTTCAAAGAAAAGAGGAAATTACACACACCATGGCCAGCACGGAAGGAGCTAATACTGGTAATACTGATTTGATGGGAATGGATGGCATATTTCAGTCAGTCCAGATCTGTGAGATTAACACCAAGTATGCCTCTTGTTATCTGTTATAAAAGATTTACAGGAAGTCGGTGTGCCTGTCCAACTGGAATCCATCCATAGCTTGGGATTTGCTTATTGATCATTTGAATGAACAGGAATTCTCATAAAATCATTGAAAAGAGAATGAAGGATAGAAAGCATGCCCTAAGGAATAACTGCTACATGGTAAATTGACTAAAACAATCATTTTTACTACATTGTGTAGGAATACCCAACTCAACGTAATTTCTCTGGCGACATACTTACGTAAAAATTTGTTTCAATGTACACAAGCTACAGGTAAGAATTTTTCAGGACACCTTGTACAAAATTTCTGTTAATGACAGTACACAAGTAAAGTACCATCAGCAAACAACATATGTGCAAGAAAGTATTAAATGCAAACTTAAGAAGCTTGATTGAACCATGATTGGGTTGTTCTTGCTCAAAAAATCTTTGTTTAACCCTTTGAATGCTGTAATTTTTTTTATGAATTTCTCTGCAATATTTCTAATAATTTTGGACCAAATGGACATAGCATTTCATTGAGCAAAGTATTTAATCGAAATTTGGCAAAGATATGAAAAAAATGTTGACTGGGGTATATTTTATTAAGGTTGCAAAAATTGACTTTGGCGCTCAAGGGGTTAAGCAAGGAACTTTGGAGTAACATTGGGAAAAAATTTAACTATCATGTCACTGTTAAAAACACTTGCCCAAATGCAAATAGCCTTCACCCCCATCACCATCCTAACCCCCCCCCATTTCAAATGGTTCGTCCTTCAGCTTGCAACTTCCTGGCAAGTTATAGTCTCTTGTCAATCTCATGAAACCTTGATTCAGAAGAATTGAGGATACTGTGACTTGGAGAGGATTTCAGAGCCGGAAAACCTTGCCCACGCCGGTGTAATATTTAACGACAGATATACTACAAACACAAGAAGACTAGATCATGAAGAATTTACGACTCAAGAAATGTCATCTAGCCATGCCTGATCCTGTGTCATGCAAAATACATGTACAATACCGGTAGGTTGTGATTTTATAATTTCACAGGAATATTACCCGCTAGACACATATACAATTCCACTTTACTTGTGGCCAAAAGTTTAAATAAATAAATGAAAAAAAATATTTTATTCAATGAATGACTGAAAAGTCAACAAACCCCTCCTTCTCCAACCAAATAGGCAAAAGTGAATCCTGGTACGGTACAAAACATCAAGCAGTTATTTTTGCCAAAAGTACTGCACATCTTTTTGTTTTTTGGTGTCCTGGTATAATTTACCGATAATTTTCCTGAAGTTCATAACATTTGAATCTCAAAAGGAATCTTCAATGAAGTAGATCATAATATGAATGATAAATGAACTTAAGAGAACAGGCGCACTGGAAAGGAACATACCGTAGACATAGACATAGACATAGAACATAGTAAAATTTTATCAGACTTGCCTTCAGTGAAAATCAATCTGTGTAAAACTGGCGGGGAGCCTTCTTCCTGAGTACCTCAGGGCCAAGCACTGTAGTTTGAGAAATATCCCAAAACAATTAATTATGATACAGTGTACTACATTTATAGTTTACAGCCTAAGTGAACTGCGTACTAAAAAGAGTTATTTTGTACATGTTTAATACCCCCAGTACATGTAGCAAAGCCCTACAATTTACATATACGCAAATCTGCAAATTTTATTATCATTTTAAAGGAATCTGATAGGTCATAACATTATAATTTGATGGTCTGGCACTAGACACAGAAACAAAGTTACAGAATATATGTTTTGGACTTGAACATGTACTGGAATACATTGGCAAAACACTAGGATACATGTATATTATTTTCTTTATATGTACAGCGGTTCCTACTGTGCATTGGCAAAATAGGAGAGCCACAGTTATATCACTAAGATGTAAACTGTATAAAAAGAGATTTCAAGTAGGGAAAATGGATCCACCAGTCTGCAGTTGAACCTGTATATTTGTGAATTCTCCACCCACCTCTGGGAAGCAACACCTGGCCCGCTTATAACATTTATAATGCAATATCAGTCAAATCATGCCAGTATTACCAACCAAACACATTATTCTTTGATCGTGATGGAGACCTGGCTGCCTAGTAACCGGAACAAGAAACAGTCACTACCTAGGCAACCAAGATTTAGGAGCCATGTTGATAAATGATGGTAATTTATTATTAAAGAAAAGTACACAAAACTACGACATACCGGGTAGTACTTCCAAATATTGAAATTGGAGACAGTATTCTATCCATTAGAATAAAATAATGCCAAAATTTATTGATTATTAGTTAGTCATAAATTCACTTTGTATGGTTGTGCTGGTTTTCCAGATGTTTAAGTCAGACACGTATTACATACATCTGCACTATATGCTTTCCCATGGAAAGACAAAAAGCACTGCAGAGACACAGCAATCATTTAACCAAATGTTCCCGGTTCTACTCCGCAATAAAATGGACAAATGGTGTACCACAGATTTGGTATGCCCAAGAGATCATCATCAAATAAAGGTGGTACAAACCAACCAATGTGTACAAATGCATTTATGGAAATACACATATATCTGTGTGGGTTTGTATGTGATTTTGTTTTTACCCTCTATAACTATCGTCCATGGGACTTTCAGGTTTAACCATTACACACTAGCAAACACTGACAGACATTTCAAAGCTAAAATTTAGAGAACATGATAAAAATTACAAGCTCCTAAATTCTATTTTAGTTTAATTTGAACCTGATTCCAAACATTTTAGAAAAAAAACTATATTTGCCGGCGTGCTTTGGAAAAAATCCGGAATATGGTATATTGATAGGCTACAAGTATATACCGGTACAGTATACTGGTATACCGGTACTGGAAGCTGCATGTCACTACAAATAATCAGAAACAGTTATGACATTGAAAAGGTGCACAGTAAATACATGTATACATGTACCTCATTCACACTGCAGCAGTGTAGAAGATTTTGACAACAGGTGGCAAAATTTAAGTGTAGGAGGTTACAAATAGTGTGTGGGCATATGCATTTGTGAAAAATCATATGTCCCTGATTAATAATTTATTAAACTAAAAGCTTTCACAGCTTATCAATTTTGGCTGAAAGTCAGTTGTTTTTGCCCACTGCTTGCTTTTTTCTAGTATCCCTGCACTGTAAGAAGGTATGCCCACATATTATACCATATACCCTGATATCGCACTTCATCATATTCCCATGCCCATACTGCTCTGTCCTAGTAACGTGCACTGTAAAATATCAGCTGTGATACTTTACGGTAAATGTTGAGATGTGCATGATAAACATTCATGATTTTTGGAGTTTTTCGAACTGAAAGTATACAATGTAAACAAAGAAATGGCTGCTACTCTGTAGATGTTGCCGACATAAAAATACGAAGGGCTTTGAGGAAGAAGGGTATTTCAGGTAGCTAAATATTGAAAAATAAGTTGAATTTTGTAGTTGTTGTTCATTGGTTATTTCAGGTAAGCCTACATGTAATGTACATTATTTGTACATTTTCAGAGATGAACTAAAAAAGAAGTTTCTTTAATTTTCTTTTTAATTTAATACTATGTAAAAAATTAATATTGCCCGAAAACGTAATATGAATAATTTTTGTAAAAAATATACATTTTGTCTTGAAAAACACCAAAGAAATTCATTACAATTTTGTTCTGGTTTCAATCACATATAGGAATTAAAGAAATAGTTCTGACTGAATAGTTTGGTACTGTACCGGTATGTAAGCATTTCAATCTTTTATTGACTTTTATCACCATTACTACAGCTCAAAAAAGACAGTCTCCATTGACTATAATTACTTCTTGGTCCTTAAATTACCATTATTGACTTGAAGTAAAGCCCTCAACAGGCAGTTTACAATTTCTTCACTTCAGAAGTCCATACAGTTTTCCTTTTTTATTATTCATTTTATTGTATTCAATGCTGAACCCATTAGCAAATTTGATAACGGCTTCATCCAGTTTGGTATTCTATCAAATTTTCAGCTGGGTATCCAGCTACTCAAAGCTCTGTCCATTATCAGTCTGTATTACCATGATAATGTTATCAACTTTACTGCCAGGAAGGTATCTTCTCAAATTCTCCATGCAGTAGTAATATTAGCCTTCATCGCCAATATTGACCTCATTGTGACCATAAATCTCAACAGTCATTATTGACCTGAACACTGTTATCGACTTCAGTAATTATTATTGCATGGATGGAAGCACAACAGCTATAATGACAACTGTCAGCTTCAACAACTTTGCTGACCGTAATTAACCCACACTGTTCATATTTTATGAACAACCAACATTACAGTACTGTGACTCTATTACAGCCATTACCAAACTGTAATATTCAATTATTTTCCTTTCACATTGTTCAATAGAATTCAGACCTGAATTCAGACCTGAAAAATGTTGTTCACTTTCTAATTAACACATGACATTGACTTATAAGCTGTGCCTGGAAATGTAAGAGGATTTGACAGCCACCTTTACTTGAGCAGCAATGTTTAAGATATATCTTAAAATTAAGACGGCTAGCAATGGTAAAGTTGAAAAAAATATTGTTGGCATTATTAAGACTGTAACAGGGTAAGACATGGTCTGTTTCATCAATTTTTTAAATAAATAGATAATTGACACAGATTCAACACTGTTCTTGGTCAGCCTTAACCGCTTTGTACCTGTAGCATTTTGCTATCTTTGGCACAAATTTACACAATATTTCTTATATGGAAGGACCGCATCTTTTTGTAAATTTTGCATCTGTTCCACCTCATTTATTTCTACAAATTTTTGTTTGCAAAATCTTTCATTTTGTGAAAAAAAATGCATTCTGTACTTATTCACTGTAAAGGGATATGTCAGGACAAAAAGCAAGAAGACGCAATGTTTTCTATACAATAGTGATATTCAGAAATGGTTGATGTACACTGTTTAATCAGAGGAATCAAAATAGTTTAACCTTTTTCTTCACATGGCGTCACAGTTCAAAATCACCAAAACAAATTTCATTTTATTATGCTTACATTTTGATGAACAAGCAACTAAAACTACCTTCCATATGCTTCATTTGATTTGACTTGATTTGATTTGATTAGATTTGATTTGACTTGATGACTAAATTATCTGCTCAGTGCAGATCAGTATTCTTGACACGGTGGGTGTTTTTAGTTTTGAAAGAAAATAACACAGACACACATTGTTTCGTTGTTCAGAACACAAATTTCTCATAGTTTTGGCAATCTCAATGCCACAAAATTTACAGGGAATGGATGAACATCTGCAGCGGACTAACAATTCACCCAGGATTTGAAAATTCAAGTTTAGTCTCAAAATCACAGCAATTCTGGCTCTGCAGTGCAGACTATGTAAATGTGCACGTTCACAGCCTTCAAGGTGTTCATGAGATTCTTGGCTGTCTACTAAATGTCAGGCACCATCACGCTGTGAAGCCTACAAGATATCCTGTACTGCCTCAAGGGTCTAACCCATACCAACAATTGACGTAAGTAAATGAAGAGGATGATGTATGGCTGATAAATATGCATGGTTGGTTGTAAAACTGTGATGGATAAGTCTGCAGTGCTTGAGGCAAACTGCTTTGCAGTATACCGGTACACTGTATCTGAATTACTGTTAGACTGATTTTCACAGGGAAAAGAACTGTTTTTTCTGCATAAAGAGTAAAGACCAAAAATTACACCAGTACATCAAGACATTGTGATTAGTCAGGTTATATTGCATTGACTCCAACTTTCAAGTTTCTCTAGTTTCTCTTATGGAATATTTTTTTTGTCTTTATATGAAAGAAACTCAAGCCATTCCCGACTTGTATTGTTTGTCCTTTCA
>LD342693.1:106564-131386 GCA_001465055.1 Ptychodera flava
GTCTATAAATTCAACATTTTGAGTGCCAAAGTCAATTTTTTTGCTTTTATAAAATGTAACCCAAGTCAAATTTTTTCAGATTTTTGCCACAATTTTGATGAAAAACTGTAGCCAATGAAATGTGATATCTGTTTGGTCCAAAATTATCAAAACAGTTACAGAAAAATTCATAAAAACTGGTAAAATGTTTGGTGGGAAATATTACAGCGCTCAAAGGGTTATAGTGTGAAATAGCAGCTAAAAATTGAAAACTTACGAACTGAAAATACAAGATGTGCTATAAATTTCCTCATAATAATTTGTAAATATTTTGTCATAAACTGTAACTGCAAATACCTGATCATGTATCATAGCTGCACAGCAATCAATAGAAAGAAAAACAAAGATGGAAAGTGCTTTTGTCACTGTTAAAATTAGCTGTGGGCATGAAGTGTATGGTTTTATACATTCCTGGTGACTATGTTTAATACCTGACTGTTTAATTCAATAAATCACTGATTAGTTTTAAAATACACCGAAGACTACAAGAAACGTTTCTAGATTTGAGTGCAGATTAATAAATTACAAATGTAAAACAGTTCACAATTTTGAGAGAGAGAGAGAGAGAGAGAGAGAGAGAGAGAGAGAGAGAGAGTATGGTAAGAGAGTGAACGCAGACGACAGTCGCAGTTGGGACGTCAGTACTGCAAATTTTGAGGCGATACGCTTGACTCTTTGAGCAGAGAGTAGCTTGTCGGTCAGCTGAATACAGTACCATTGTCATAATTACTAAAATTGAATCATTTCCAACTGCATATCATCAGGAACTTTTTGATGGAGTGCGTCTCGTTTAAACGTACTATAGTATAAATTGGAGGTTGAACGAGACACACAAATTTGCATTTTACCCACAGCCGTGACTTCGGGCAACCTCACGGTCGGTCGACAAACTGCAGCAAGATTTTGAAAGAATCGCGCGAACGTACAAGATACTCAGGAATATATCTAGAGCAACACACAAGAACCGAGCGATATGTTCAAGTTACGCACCTGTAAAGTCTTGACAAGGGGAGCAAGAAAGAAGATAACGTGCAACAATCGGTCCGTAGGCAGCACGAGAGACCTGTAGAGTGACGGTGCGTCGAGCACACTGAGCAACAAAATTAGCAAAGTCGCAAATCGTGAAGGGTAAGGTTAATTTTATCTTTGCTGACTGGCCATAACTAGACCACCTAACTCCATCAAAATAAACAAATACGACAATCTGCAAATTGTCAATTACTGTCATGCTAACTAAAATAAGCAAATATTTGAGCATTTCTGCTATAGAAACGTTTCGTTTTGAAATTTAATCAGCAGTTTTGCGACAATCTATCTCACTTTTGTGTAATAGACGCTAGATTTCACTACCGAAATTTAAGTGCCGCAAAAGAGTATCTCTCACTTACGACAGACAAGACACGGAACATGGCGGCCAACTTGAATGTCAGACTTTGTACAACATCGCGATTTTCCATTTAAGGACTTTTCTCTGTCATTATTTACAATGAAAATCATCAGGCAAGTGCACCTACATGCACAAATTTTCGTAAGATTTTATTCAGTGGACCATAGAAGACGCGTGGTTGTTACCGGTGTAGGTGAGTATAGGTAGCCCTGCGTACCATGCTGTGTGTTGCCGCACAGCCTAGCCCTACGAGTATGGCGAGAGTGTCCGGCTTTGGCTACGCCGCCTCCCACGAAGCGGCGTAGCCAAAGCCGGACACTCTCGCCATACTCGTAGGGCTACCCCACAGCCCTGCTGACATGGGAAAATTCGGCGGATGCGGTCCCGATTTGGACCGCGCAAGAAAAACTACCTTTTCTAACTATTTTCGGCCGAAATCAGGTCGATCCCTGTGTGTTTCGCGTTGTATGTACGGTGGTGGGATCGGAGGCCGTGTAACGCCGGGAACACACAGCATCGTACGCAGGGTTAGGAGCAGGTCACCTTGACTCTGAGTCGACCCCTGTCTGTCTCGACCTATGTGATTCACACCCCCTTATTGCTTGTTGTGGTCACTGCAACCCCGGTACCCTTTTCATTTCGACTGACCTCGTCACACTTTTTCTGTTCTGCTACCTGAGTGTCTAATGCCACGCACGAAGGCAATAGCCAACTTGGCTTTCGGCAAGAACATGCACCATGGAATTGTAGAATTTTTCTCTCCTAATGACATTACCTGTCCTTCAATATTGCATTACTAATGCAATATCGAAGGAAAGTCCATGATTGCACGTGTCTGCACATTTTAACATGGTCGTCTTGTCGATAGCACTGTCTGATTTCTGAAATTTCATTGGGGCAATTTTCAGGGTTGCAGACATGTGCAATCATGGCCTTTCGTGTCCTTCAATAGTGCATCAGGAAAGAAAATTACTACAATTTCATGATGCACATTTTTGTGAGTGTGTCTAAGTTCAATAGCAAAAGATTGTGCAATGTGATTAAAATCCGATGTAGTGATGAGTCAGTCTTTTGCGGTATCGTATGATGGCCTTGTTTTCTGCGGGTCCTCCCCTCACTAGGACCACAGAAAGAAGACTGTAATACGATACTGCAATGGACCGACCAATAACTACATTGGATTTTAACCCTTTGAGTGCCAAAGTCGATTTCTGTTGCATTTATACTATACAATGCTAACAATTTCTTTCAGATCTAGACAATTTTTTTTTCCGGATTTTTCCCAAAATTTTGGTCCAAAAGTGCAGCTCATAAAAAATTATGTCCTTTTGGTCCAAAATCGTGGAAAAAATTACAAAAAAATTCATAAAAATTGATAAAATGTTGCCCTGATTTTTTGGGAGGAAAAATTATGGTGCTCTAAGGGTTAATCAGATTGTAGATTGTGTAATGTGTATTATCATGTTCAAACAGGGTGGCGTCTTTCTACAGTAGCATTCTCATACCAGCATTATACAGTGTTACACCTGTCAAATGACTTCATGAACAGATTCCAATGAAGACAATGACAATGCTGACAGCTTATCTAAAGGATAATTTACAAGTTGAATGCTGAATAATTCCTTTATGGAATGAAAAGTACGTCTAATAGAAATGTACCAATTTACAGGCACATTGGATTTTTGACGTCTCAATGTGAATGAGAAAAAGGACATAAAAATGACAATTTCCCTTTTTTTCATATTGTTTTGTTTTTCTTCTGACTGCAGGTATTGTATGTCCACTCGGAGTTGGTACACAGCATGTGTGGAACAGACTGATTCAGGGACACTGCGGTATAACTAGGATCCAAGGTGAAGGCTATGACAAGATACCGTCTCAAGTCGGTGAGTTTGAAGACTTCTTAAGAATGTTCACTGACAAATTGTTTAATGCAGTGTATTTGTCAAGGCCAGTACCCCAGTAAATTTTGCCAAGGTTTCCGAGTCATGTTAGCGGGGTTCACCCTTTATAACATCAATGCAATCCCATGAGGGGACAACAGAAATGGTTATGTGGTTCCCAAACCATTTACCTATGTGCTCAAAACATAAAAAAACACTGCATTAGGAAAGTAAAACAAGAACTCATGCCTGATTAACAGTGTTGATATTTCAGATGAAAACACTGTAGGTACATGTCATGGCTGATTATACGGTACTGTAGATGTATCAATTCAGAGTCAAGTGCAACTTATGTAAGAAAATTATGCTTTTTTATGTTGTATGTTGCCATGGTCACAAGCTCATCTCTTGTAAGTGAAATACATGATGACCCTTAGATTTGTCAGTTGTACTTTCAACAGAAGTTATTATCCTAATGTAGCCAATTCTATCATACAATAATATACTTTAGTTACATGTATAGACTAAATAGAAATACCATCGTTCAATCAGTCATTTTACTTTTTGATCAATCAAGAAGCACTACGGTATGCCTGAAATAAAAAATTTTCATTACAGCTGGTCATGTTCCCAAAGGACATGGTGAAGGAGAATTCAGTGCTGAAAATTATGTCTCCAAATCAGTGAGTATCTCAAGATATATCAATATGCCTCTACTCAAAAACCAACTGTGAAGCTCTTTTGATATTGCAGACCAGGATGTACCGTACTAGATCAGTGTTTTATTTCAGTGGCCACTGTCCCTCAGCAGCATGATTATTCACATTCAAGTTTTGTTGGTTTTTTGGCAAAAATGGCCCATGGCAACTTTTGATGGCTGTCCATGCATGACAAATTCTATCAGCTTGAATTGTAAATGCAGGATTTAGTTAAATACTATCATCACTTTACAAAATGCACATCCTCTGGACTTGCATAGACTTGCATACTGGCGCAGTTGACCCCTCATTGCTATGTTGATTTAACCATTCCTGCTTGTTGCTTGTTATCCTTTCCGGAACCACTTACTGTAACCTCTTTGCCACCATTCACGCTGTAAAGTACACTTTCACCCCTCGTTTCTCTGTAAATACATCCACCAACCCTATTTCAAATATTTGTGACAAGCTAGTCATTCTCATGGTGAATTGATTAGACATTTTATCACAATGTTAACATGTCACTTCACAGGGCAGCAATAATTTATATATTTCATGTTTTGCAGCAACAACGCACCATGTCTGAAGCCACTGTCTTCGCCCTCTCAGCAACACAAGAAGCACTAAGCCAGGCCAGGTGGGCACCAGACAGTGAAGTAGACCAGCAAAGATCGGTAAATTAAAATTATTTCTGTGCACTTTCAATGTCAAAACTCTGTATTGAGTTCACCCCAAATTTAGCCTGTTCGCAGCGCCCTTGTGTGACAGACCCTCCTGTCCAAGCAGTGGGATGCCACTGAGAAATTTACAAAGTTCAGTAGTCATCAAAAACTTTTTTCCAAGATAAGTCATTCACAATCACTGTGACATGCACTGTGTTGATCATAGTCTCCATCAGGACAAGCAAGTAAAAAAGCCTCAATACATGTATCTGTTAGACAAGGCAAAGAAAAGTACATTCTCATATGTTTTCTGTAGTCTTTAAGAGTCAATTCTATGTATTGCATGTGGGATATGTTATCCTATGCAGTCTTCATTAGGTATCGTTACATAGCCTGTCATTTGTACACATGGTTGTAGGATAATTAGACATGAAGTTAATATTCGACCTTATGTTTCAGAATATCCCACTAGCTGGTCCAATATTTGGCACCATGTTTCAGACTATCTCAGTAGTTGGTCTGATATTTGGCATCATGTTTCTGACTATCTCTGTAGTTGGTCCAATATTGTGTGTCATGTTTCAGACTATCTCAGTAGTTGGTAGACTGCAAGGTACAACACTCCCACCCTTGGTTCCTCTTTACTTACAGGGGAAGCAAGTGTGGGAGCGCCCTCGTGTGACAGACCCTCTTGTCCAAGCAGTGGGATGCTACTGAGAAACTACAAAGTTCATGAAGTTCTCGTTTAGGTCTGTCAGTGGTTGACTTCCAAGTTGCCCGATTCAAAATTGATTCAAGACAAATGGTTTGTTGAGGGCAGTAACACACATACCAGTATACCTGGTACACATATTCGAACATTATCTGCTGTATGTTTTGTTTGCTTTCTTCACATACAGTACATGTATGTTGACATGACTTTCATCATTTTTTGATTAATAAATGAATAAATGTTTACATTAAAAAAAACAGTAAACCAATTTCTTGTCAGAATATAAAATATAAATTACTCTCTGTTTGTATTAGAATATTACACTTGAGATGACTTTCACTCTCATTTTGGTGTGTACATCTAGGGTGTGGCCGTTGGCATGGGAATGGTGGGATTGAATGACATTGTAGATTCTGGAATTGCCCTTCGAGAGAAGGTAAGGTATTGCATAAGAAAATATTAAAATATATCTGTTAGTGTACAAGGTTCATCCTCTTTCTCCCAAGCTGTGGTCATTTCTATGGTTTGTCTATGGAACCTGATAGAAAGAGGATGAAATTGGATATTCTTTTGTATTTGGCACTTTTGTATTAAGGGAAGGGGCCATCCAAACTGCACCCATGTTACTTTCTTGCTGATAAAACAATGTATTTCATGCACAATATCTGGTGCATCATGTGAGCACAGCTGCAGTATTTCAAGTCTACGATGAACATAATGACAAACATTTTTTATCTTTCATCAATCACCAATGACCTTTGAAACAGTGTTTACCCGGTATATTGTTTGGTATGGGTTCGAATTCAACCCTTTAGTACAGTTCTGATGACCCCCTCCCCTTTAAAATTTAAAATAATGTAATCAATTTTTCCCCTGTTGGATCACTGGTTACACTTTCCGGACTGAATTTAGTGAAAATATGCTCAATATTGATGAAGTTGCAGATCAAACTACCAGTATCCTCTGCCACTTTCATTTCATTTGCTGTGTCATCTGTCAGTACCCATCTGATACAGTTTGCATAATTGATGTTTGCTTTCGAAGAATCAAATTACATAGATTATGAGTAAACTTCACAAATAATCAACCTTTTTGTGAGAAAATGGGATAAATTGCATCTCTGAATGTACTTTCCACTTCCACGAGTGTGAGGCTCAGTAATTTCGTCACAAAACAAGCTCAAAGTCCTGTGCAGTAGTAAGTCAATGAATTTTACAGGGAGCTTTGTAACCATATTGGCACATCTTTACAGTATGCTAAACAGCAGAACTGTACACTGACTATTTGTTGCGTATGCTATCCAGGAAATGTCAAGAAGGATACGATATTGTTTTGAGAAATAATCAAACTTTGAAAGACAGTATTCATTTTCTTCATGTATGTAAACCTTATGTAAGATCATTACATCTTCCAGTAACACTGATAGGCACTGATAGACATAGGCATCTTCCTGACATATTTTTTATTATTTTCAGGGTTATAACAAGGTCAGTCCATATTTTGTGCCAAGAATACTTGTAAACATGGCAGCTGGTCATATCAGTATACGCCATAAACTGAAGGTGAGAAATGCTACATTTGTATTGTCTGCATAAAAAAAAGTCAATTTTACAGTTCAGAAAGCACCTGATGTGCTTTCCTAATTCTTGGCTGCCATTTGCCTGTAGAGTGCACAGCCAGTGGAAGAGTGGGTATACACACATCATGTGCAATGTAGTTTTGACTCTGGGCCACTTGTATACCTCATGTTGATATAACAATGTAACTATAAACAAACCCCTGATTTTGCCCTAGAATGCCTTTAGACCTAAGTTTGTGACTGTGGCATCGTTGTTTGCAGTAACTGTCGAGTACTGATATCTGCTGTAGAGTATCTTGTCAAACATGCAGAAGACTTTGACACCCCCCTTCCCACATAATTAAAAAACATAGAGTTTTAGCTATGTAGTTTAGACTTTCTAGGGTACACTGGTACCAATTGTTCTACTTCAGAATAAAAAGGACGCAGTGTGTTCTACAGACTCAGTACTCTCAAGAGATCACTTGATGGCGGTATAAACAAACCAATGTGTACAAGCATCTATGGAAATACACATATCGTTATATGCGGGTTTGTTTGTACCGTTTCCATTCAAATTCCTGGTTGAACTGATTGAGAGCCATGTTTCCCCTTCCTTTGGTTGCTGTCCCATTTCCTATGAAATCCACATGTCAAAAACTAACAAACCCTGTAATATTAATAGCTCTCCCCTCTGTACAGGGACCAAACCATGCTGTGTCCACAGCGTGTACCACAGGATGCCATGCACTGGGTGATGCAATGAGATTCATCAGGAATGGAGATGCCGATGTCATGGTAGCTGGGGGGACTGAGGCCTCCATAAACCCCCTAGCTATGGCTGGATTTTGCAGGTGAGTGTATGTGGTGTACAATGGCTCAGTGATAAAAGGGACATTAGGCTATCTTTATCAACAACATAGGAAGACGTGCATATTGGTTCAGTAGATTCAGTTTAGTGCACCTAGTCATAATGTCAGTGAAGTGAGATGTACTAAATTTAAATCATTTATCTGATATACAAATCTAATATGTCTTGGGTAATTCACACCAGGCCTCATTTCAAATCAACACATCATTTCTCAATGGCCCAGGCTCCTCATGTCAAGCTGCTAAGGGTATAAATTAGGTTGATTTGATGGCCATGTTTTCAATCACCACCCTTGCAGTGGCGTTATGGTGAATTAGACTTGAGAGTTAGTACAACAAGTTTTCACAGTCACGTAGAGAGGACTGTCTGAGGGAGCTTGCCACCTTCCCTTCCTACCGTACATACATACACTATATTGGACATGCTGTAAACGGCTTTATCAAGTGTGACCCATAGGCATTCTCTGACTTTGCCAAGTATTGTACAGTGGAAAGGAAACTCAACCCTGTTGAACCTGTTATAAGTGATTTTTCAAGTACTGTATTGTAAAGCTGAAAGGAAGCTCAACCCTGGTCACATACCAAACTTCTTTTATTATTAATACATGTATTCATATTTTGTAACTATTTGTATGTTCCTTGGACCTTATCTGCCCACTGTCAGGTATGGATTTTGAATTTATTAATGTATACCATTGTTTGTCTATTTCAGAGCCAGAGCACTGAGTACACAATTTAATGACAACCCAGAGACATCATCAAGACCATTTCATCCAGACAGGGATGGATTTGTGATGGGTGAGGGCGCTGCTGTGGTTGTCTTAGAGGTGAGCTCATGACAGACACACTACATAGCCCTGCCAGCCATTGCTTTACAAGTTTGTCAACCATTGGAATTTGTTTAAAATTTCAGTAGGTGTAATGGTAGACTGAAAGGTCCGTCACTCGAGGGCGGTCTCTACGCTCCCCCTCTAGAGGGAGCGCCCTCGAGCGACGGATCTTTCTGTCCAGTGTAATGGCTATTAATTTGATTTAGATAGCTGGCAATCCATGCGAGTATTGTTTGCAGAATTTCTAAATGGCACAATGATATTTCTGACAACCATTGAAACACTTCTTGAAAGATTAACATACCGGTACATGAAATATAAAAATTCTACTCACATTCTGTTGGGTTTTAAATCAGTTTATGATCATGGTTGTAAAAACAGCAAACAAGTGTATGTGAATATACCTTTAGTACATTGTACTGTCTTGCAGGTTTTTTTGTACCATGATGATGATTTTACATGAAACAGAAATGAGGGTAAATATCCTTTATCTGTCAACAGGAATACAATCATGCATTGAAGAGAGGAGCCAGTATGTATGCAGAAATTCTTGGCTATGGTCTCTCTGGTGAGTGAACCAAAATGTTGTACGGTTGGATTTGAGTGATGCTTGTGTATGATCCTTCTAGCATTATAACACAGGGTTATCACATGTTGTCTTAGAGTCGTCATACTCTCAAACTTTTATAATATATATGATCTTGGCCTACAACTTTTTTGGGATAATTTTGAAGCCTATTGGGTAAATGAAATTTTCATAGTTTTGATTGGAATTTTATATTCCTCCATAGAGATAATTCAAATATTATTCATGTTGGGTAATTTGTTTCTCCTGTACCAGAATTTGCATGGTCACATTGGTGACCTCTAACTTTTATTCTGGATTTTGAAAGAGAATGGTTAAAAGTTTCTTTCTGTAAAGTGTGATCAAAACTTTTGCGTCGTTCAATTTCAAGGCGTGAAACTACCCTTAAAATTGTCTTCTTGTGAAATCTTTTGAAGATGTCATTTTAGAACCAATTGTCAACATTTAGCCCGGCATACTCAATTTTAAATTCAGATGATTGAATGTTTGTCAGTGAAAATCCTGTAATCTGAGCCAGGGAATACGAACCTGTTCCAAACTGAGCATGTAGCATGCTATTTGAGAACTTCCACTAATGCCCATGATATTTCCTTGACACCAGGTGATGCCAGTCACATGACAGCCCCGAGTGAGGATGGGAACGGTGCAATACGCTGCATGCAAGCTGCGATCAGAGACGCCCACGTCAACACCGAGGACGTCACTTACATCAACGCCCATGCTACCTCAACTCCATTAGGTAATGAACAGTCAACATTCTCTTTGAAATTGATTTAGAATGGCAGAGTTACAGAGGCACTGCGGGTCTTATTACTTGACACAGTGCCGACTGCCTCTACTTATTCCATGGGGTTGGTTTTCTCAGCCCATACAATATAGAAATCCTTGGTTTCTGGAATACCAGCAGAGGGGCAACACCACTATTTATGCTCATTTTTCTGCAAAACAGTATTGCCAAAGGAAATTTCTCCAATTCTAGCTCAATAATTTCTTGCAAGCACATTCTGATCTTTTTCCACCAAATTCAATGAGAAAACGTAGTTGTTTTTCGAATTCATTCGTTCTAATACCTTGTATGCTACATACTGCATGCATTGTTTTTTCATCCTTATTGCAGCATAATGCCAGATTGAAAAATGTGGCAATATCTTCTCATGACATTCCCTAAATTAACTCAGAAAAAAATTTAAGGAAGTACACCTCAAAAGTGATAGACTTAAACTTTTGCTTCAACTTTCTGCAATGACATTTTCAACCATCCTCTTACCAAATCAAGAATAAAAACCAGAGGTCACTGTGCAAAGTTTTGAAGTACAGAAGAAAATCACTGACATTTACCAATATCTGGAATTCAAAATGGCCACCATCCCCGTGTTAATGTTGTGGGAAATTCAAAACTTTTGATTTTCAAAACACGTTAAAAACTTTTCTACCCAAAGGGCTTTAAATGAACCCCGTCAGCTGTAGACCAGAAAAGTATCATAAATATGTTAAAGGCTGAATATCTGTCCCTGTGGTGCTTTCTACCTGAAGATACATGTCTTTGAAGCAGAAAAAGATTTTTCTATGTTTAATCACAGGATTGTGGATTTATCCGCTGTTTCTGTTTGGCAGGTGATGCAGTTGAAAATCGAGCAATTCAGACAGTGTTTGGGAAACACAGCAGTCATTTAGCCGTATCTGCAACCAAAGGTGCTACAGGACATCTGCTTGGTGCAGCTGGGGCCCTGGAAGCTGCATTTACTATCATGGCTTGTCACACTGTAAGTTGATTGGCTTGTCACACTGTAAGTTGATTGGCTTGTCACACTGTAAGTTGATTGGATATCACCCTGGAGTTGATTAGCTTATCAAACAGTAAAAGTTATTGGCTCATGCATAAACAGGTTTTGACCGCATGGTCTCTGTTCACACTGTGAGTCACCACTATTCATGAATCTGTAATTGTTTTGACGAAATAGAATGAGATCATGCCAGGTTTCCTGGCTAGTACCCAGTGGGTGAATGTTCAGAGGTAGCTGTTACCCTTCACCCATCCTGTGGATGCAACCATAGCAATAACTCTTGTTTCAATCTCTCTTTTCAGGGCATACTACCGCCCACATTAAACCTTACAGAAACTTCAGCGGAATTCAACATGAACTACGTACCGTGTACATCCCAGAGTTGGACAGCGCCCTCTAATGGTAGGAGAGTTGCCCTCACCAACAGCTTTGGATTTGGAGGAACAAATGCATCGCTCTGTATAGCGAGCGTGTGAAAACACATCACCATAGTAACTGATGGCTTGATTGAAAGATAAATAAACTAAGGGACTGTGGTGTATGATTTCTTTTTAAAGTTTCAATATCTGGGACACTCTTGATTGAAAGAAAAATATGTTTTCTCTCCGAAAAAAGATGTGGAAATGATCTGACTAGGCTTGGATACGTGAAACATATGCTTGCCAGGAGCTGTTGATGAGATGCACCCATATGTGTAATATCACACACAACACAATTGTTGGCTGTTCTCTGGAATATAACGCATAAGGCAACATTTGGTTGCTCTATTTCTGATGGAATGTGTACTCGGAACAATTCAAAATATTGGAATAGAGAGTCCGACGTGAACTGCATATGCTCCGCTCTTTCAGCTAAAAAAACAAACTTGAATTGGGTACTCTGCTAAAAATTCCAATTAATGAATTAATAAACCACTCTTTTAAAGAACTTTTTTGAAACTATGAGAATGTAGCATTGTCATTATTTCCTCGATCTTGTCATCCTCACAGAGAGAATCAAGTTACAGAGTTTTTTAATCTGTATTATCAGTGATTTGTTTGTGCTTTGTGGAACATTTTCTTTACCTCAGGACTGCTTGTGTGGTGCTGACACTTGCATCACGTATTTTGTAAATTTGCATATGTTTAGTGTGTTCTGTGCAGCGCACTGTGACGTATGTGTAGTGCATTTTTAAAGAAATTTTAATAATAATAATAGTAATAATAATAATAGAGTTGGCTGTAGAGAGGGTTGTTTTTGAACCAAATGTGGAGGGTGGTTTTTGCAAGCACCACACATATCACAACCCTGGTTCACAGAAAGCTTTGGTGTGGTAATTTCTGCTTTCAAGAACTGGGTCTCAGACACTCGACTGATTTGTTGGTTCATGAGTAAAAGTGGCAATACAAACAGTGTATGATGAAGGAGAGCTCTAGTCTTTGCTCATGCTGTTGAAATGAGTCATAGTAACTTGATCTCGTGCAGTGATCCACTGGGAATTCATTTTCAATTGTCAACTGTACTCGGCAACAGACTCCGTGCATGTTAGAAGTGTGCGTAATAACAGACTTTTACTGAAAATCTATTTGCAGAATATAAAAGATCAATTACTCCATTGATTAGACTGCGAATTTTACAGGGTCAGCATATGGCTGTGAGTTTTGATGAGTTTTTGGCACTTTTTGTTTTTATGAATGCTTGTCCAGACCAGAATTCACCCGTGAACAATAACAATGCAGTTGATGAGTTGACTAGATGAAGACTGTACATCTGAAAATGCTTTTGGAATTAGACCAATAAACTGTAATTGACATTAAAAAGTGTAAATAGGTGAAAAAAAATTCATCAAAATGCACAACTATTGGCCCTCTAGCTCTTTCTGCTAATAAAACTCAGGTTTCAATTTGTAGTGCTGTAAAGGGAGACGCATAATGCCTGAAATTCAGCCATGTGTTCATACAGTACCGGGGTATGAATAACCAAGTTGAATAACTTGTTTTAATGTATGCTTTAGCAAAATAATTGTGGATACTGAGAAATGAATACAGAAGAAAAGAATAGGAAAAATGTGAATAACGGAAAATAAAAAAATTATATCTTTTTCCTTTGGATAGGGAGGGTCAGTCTGTTGTTTAATTGTTCCACTGAACACAAAAATTGTGCATCTCCCGGGCTTTGTTTTCTAAATGCTTATTTTACATACACGCACATCCAGGACCCACATACATACAAGGGGTGTAATAAGATCAAAGGGAGGGTTGGCATTCTTTCTGGATTTTTGAACACTCGTTTAGATATGCACCCCCTGAAAACTCCAAACTCTAAGAAATTTATTTTCTTTTTGCGATGCAAATGTAGTTGTAGCCATGGCCTCTCAGAGAGTATAATGTAAAGTAACTTCAGACACCTCAAAACTTTATTGCATAACCATACACTTTGAAAAGTGCAGTATATCATGAACAAAACTAAACATTGGTAGAACATTGTTGTCAATGTTTTTACCTGCATCTGCATGTGAATATGTAGTGTTTGTAATATATTTCATGAGAGACAGCTTAACCCTTTCACCCCCAGTTCCCTGTATACAGGTCCAACTTTACCATAGAAAACAATGGCTTTGGGACAAACCATGGTGGTGAAAGGGTTAATCAGAACTTAAAATGTACAAAAACTTATCTCTGTCATTTAAACTCTATCAAATATTGTTGCTTCATTGCAGAAAGGAAACTTTTCTATCAGGACTATATTTGGGACACTTCATTTAAATAGTGAAATTCACCCTCCGCAGAAGACTTACAAAACCTGTTTTCTCTAAGCTTGCTTTAAACAATATTCAGACCTCAAGCGCCTGCTTGCAAGTTGCATACCCGAGGCTATCACAGCGCCGCCAGCGGTTGTCATGCGGACGCATCCGTAACCATTGTATTTCGACACAATTAAAGGCGCAATGGTCAAATTTTGGTCTGCTTTGAAGTTGTAACAATATGACTGTACGTGAAGGGTCCCCCAGCATATGCAGCCGGCTTTTCATTTTTACTGGGTATGCATGACGAGTCGACCAAGCATAGACAAGACTAGGGAATGGACATAATCTGAATCATAATACAAGGCCGTGTTACCCTTCGCTGCTGACGGTGACAATGACCTACAGATAAGCAGCACAAATATGCCACCCCAGTTCGTTGAGCCGATTGTACGAACGTGAACGTCGACGTCAATACAAGGGGAAGCCACCGGCAGATGCGTGTTCTTATCATCAAACAGGACATCGAAAGTCGCCAGAGTTTCAGTTGAGGTGTAATCTATTTCGATATCAAGTATGGCTTTGACACTGACAGGCCTGGACCAAGTGGGTTGGTACACATGACCCTATATTCCTTCCGATAATGAAGTTGCATGTAGATTTTCGTGGTGCACGATTTACATGTTACTCAATGCAGTCATTCAATGCATTGTTTGAGTTTGCAAATCAACCTATAGAACCAGTCGTAATCAATTAAATAAGGAATATTCGACGGCCTAAATCTAGCATTTATGTAGATAAGCAGGGAGAGAACTAAGAAATATATAAACAGTGTGTGGGTCAGCTTACCCTGATTCTGAAAGTGGCAAGAAGGGCGCAGTAGGAGAAGGGCAGGACTCACGAAATGCTTTCACTTTGCCCTTGCTGTTTTTGTACACCCATGGTTCGGCGTACAAAACGACCATTGTTTTTTTTCTGTTCGCGAATGACCGCGTTATTTTTATTACCATGTCTTCATTATCTTTAAATTCTGCCAGTGAAATAACCAGTATGTGTTCATAAACATTGCTGCTCAGGGATGCAGGAAATGTCAGTTTACTGGTGGCAAATGTCCTGATTTTTTACAAACCAATAGTTTTCACTGCTGGCAAATTTAATCTCAGACCTGACAGCTGGTTGTTTTCTAGGGTTATTTTCTATATCCCAGCATAGACAGTAGAGGGGATTGAGGAACCATCTACTGTTTATGATCCCAACAACTTAATTCCAGTATCCTCAATCTGCTTTCATTTTTGCCAGCCAGTTCCTGCACCATCAGCAGTCAGACGAGCCAAATACCCTTAAATGACGTTATGCAATGCACATTGCAAAGCACATCTCTGATAGCTCAGTTATTATCGCCAACTTTGCATAATGAAACAATACTTGTTACTACACATTGTGTGAACACGCTGTATAAACACACCCCTCTCTTTCCCTTAATTCTAATATTTCAGAATGTTCAAACTTCTTCCAGGAAATCAGAATCTTGGACAAATCACATGAAATAATGGAATCATTTGTGGCAGCCTGTCAAAGGATAACTAAACAGTATCATGATGATGTATTGTCTGTCAGTGGTAAGAAGTTACATTCATAAAAACTATTTTTGATTTTAAAGTGTAACTCTTTTCTCATCATCCAAAGTAGTATTTTTTGTAATCCAAGTAAATTGTCTAGAACTTTTAATGCATTTCGTTGGATTTAGACCACAACAAGAATAAAAAAAAATTTCTCCTTCCTACCTACACACCCTAATTTTCGAAGGCATGTAAGGAGAAACATGTAATTTATTTTATTTGGCCTTAATGCTCTTTTCAAATCTCAGTATTCATTTTTTAAACAAAAAACCTGCACAGGTGCAGTTCTGATGACTGTTTCCGTTTATTGGATAGAGGACCCAACTTTTCTGTGAAGCAATTAGATCCTCTTGAAGGGACTCAGGACTCCTCCTCAGGACTAATAACTCTAACTTTTGATGAGTATTTTTTTACCCCTGCTATGTCATTGCTAGTTCTTGTTCTACAACCAAAAGCATGCCACCCACTAGCCTGTCAACATAAGGTCTCCATGTGTTATGTAAGTTGTTATATTGGTTACATATTAATTCTAGCCAAGACCAGAATATATAATTGCCAACCATAGTAATGCAGTCTACACATGTACAGGCTGAGTTTACAAGAAGCTGAATACTGTGTATCTCATCATGCTTTCTGGAGTAGAACAAGAAATGACGTGTGACATCAAAAACAAAAATTATAGTGAAAAATTAAAATATGTCTTTACAGATATTGCAATCATCGTTGGAAGCATTGCTCACTATTATCATGTATCAGTGGACAGCAAGGCGACTGAAAAAGAACACCATAAAGATTTAAACGAGGAGAAAAATGAAAACATGAACAGATTCAAGAGTCTTCCAAGAAAATTGGCAACTGATCTCCAATATGACAGACCATTTGTTTGCCAGCAATGTGGGGATGCTTTTAGATGGAAGAGGAACCTAAAACAGCACCGATTGGTCCACAAAAATGAGAGACCGTTCATTTGCAGAGAATGCGGGAAAAGCTTCAAAAGCAATGGCTGCCTGACTATGCATCTGCGGATACACTCGGACAACCGAGAGTTTGTGTGTGACAAGTGTGGCAAATCCTTCACTTACAGCAGCAACAAGATCAGGCACATGCAGGTCGTACACTCGGACGAGAGACCGTACAAGTGCGGGGTGTGCGGCAGGAGGTTCAAAGAAAACGCCACGCTAAAGACGCACATGCGCAGCCACACACAGGAGAAACCGTTTGACTGCCAGGAGTGCGGCAAACAGTTTGGGCGAAAGTCCACGCTGAAGACTCATCAGAAGATACACAGAAACGAACGGGCGCATGTGTGCCATATCTGCGGCAAGGCGTTCACGCAGAGTGGCACTCTGAAACACCACATGAGAATCCATACAAATGAAAGACAACATGCATGCAGGGAATGTGGTAAAACTTTCACATTTCTGTGCAATTTACAATCACATGTGAGGACCCACTCAAGTAAGAATTCTCTTGTGTGCAAGGAGTGTGGGGAAACGTTCAGTACCAGGTACAGGCTGAAGAAACATGTTCAGAGCCACAAAACAGATTAATGTCTTGTCTTGAAAACACTGATGGGATCTTAATGCTGGTACCGGTATAGTTCAGAGCTGTTCCGATCATAGCAGTGGAAATTGCAATAGTTTTTGAACAGTGTTGTGAAAATTAGACTGAAAGCAAAAGTCATTGGAGTATGGAAGGTTTTTCAAATGGGAAGTTACAGGACGGTGGGCACACAATAGGGGGTTTACTGATGACGCAGCCATTTGCATACACTCGGCAGAAGTTTTTTAATGCTCATAGCATTGCTTTGACCGTATGAGAAATTTGAATAATCATGATGGGCACTTTCGTGACATATGCAAAGGGGTCAAATGGTCGTACAGGGGACACAGTTTGAAACATTTGATGACATGATTTGCGATAATCCAGCTTTTATAATATAAGTAGGTTCCAGTGTTAAAATATTTTAACTTAGTCACTGAGTTTGGTTTCATCATACAGGCAGTTTTTAAGACCTCAAACAGGAACTTCCCCTTAAAAGCGGGATCATCGTAAATCTATGCAAATGTTAAAAAAGCCACGCTACTGATCGGACGTGCCGTGTTTGGTCCCAGAATCCCTTAATTTTGCAATGTTTCAGGCATTCATTGTCATTGAAACTTGCATATGATGTCTGTGAATATATAGTGACTAAATTTTAGATGAAAATAAACTGAAAAAACCTTTCATCGTTTCGTCGGAGAATGCATATTTTAAAATATATTCCCTGTACGACCTTTTGACCCCTCTTTGGTTATCTCACGAAAGTGCCCATCATGATTATTCAAATTTATCATACGATCAAAGCGATACTATGAGAATTCAAAAACTCACTCCCAGAGAATGCAAATGACTGCGTCATCACTAATCCCCTATTGTGCGCCCATGGCCCTGTAATTGCCCCTATAGGTTAACTTTAAGATATTTTGAGAGTGGTCAAAAAATACATCAACATAGTGAACTGTTGATTGCAGTTTCACTGCATTGTCTAAAGTAATTAATTAATGGATGATTTGAAATTGCAAAATAATGTGTATGCTCTCTCAACTTATAAAAGGCAACTAACAAATCTTTCATATTCCATAATTTTATTAATGTGCAATATAAATATGTGTACACAGGGCTAAAACTCCAAGTATCATTTTTTTACCAACACACACTGTGCATGCCAGGTTACACTATACCAGTCATGCACCAGCTTCTTGTGTTACAGTTTTTTAATATCATATTCAAAGTCATCCCATCATCCCATGCAAGTTTCCCCTGTTGTATTTGACAATGCAGTCTTATTGTAGGTCTTCTCCTTTTGGAACCAATTCCATGATAAGGTTGTATATGTTATTCTGATAGAGATATATGGTATTGTCATCATTGCTGTCAGAGTTGACGTAACTTTATTTGACTTTGTCAACAAAACACTTAAAATGTGAAAGATTTCTTGGGGAAAGTTTAAGAAAAAGTTATAGTCTTTCATTTTGAAGAGCCTACCACCTTAGAAAGGGAGGTCGTCAGACTGGGTTAAAAGATCATATGGGACGCAAACGACCAAAACCTTATGTCCAAGGTACATTGGTAACTGGTGAAAATTAAAACATGTTTGAAATAGAAATGTTGCAGCCATGTTGATGTGACGCATTTACCGGTAGATGCATGAAGCAGATCGCCTCCGTTGAACTGGTGTTATAGATGCTGCCTTTGCAAATAGATATTTTGAAATCATTGTTGAGACACTTGTGTGCAATGCAAAATATTGTCTTTATTTTATGAATGTTTACACTTGGTGATTGTTTTCTCAGGGATATAAGCAGGCAGTCACGTTACATGGACCACATGAAAAGTAATCCATGTTCAGGGAATTTTTTTCCTGGAAAAAGTGACGCATTCAGGCGGCACATTCACCATTCAATGGGAGTACCCCGTCAACGGATACATTATAATCATTTAATACAATTGTGATGTGTGTGGCAAACGAATTGAAGCCAGATCTTTTCAGACATGAAAAGTGTGTTCCATATGTACATGTATCAGCCTTCATGATTGACTGTGACGGCCATACTCAGGTCCAGAGTTTTATATTTTTTGTTTTATACATTGTATGACAAACTGCGTGTTTCATGCTATGCCTGTAGCTAGTTTGTGCCATGTAGCAAATTGATAGGTGATGAAGCTTAACAATTTGTATTACAAATGCTAGCAATATCTCGTAAGACATACTAAAATACAGATACATGTATACTGTTATCAAGAATTGTACATTTTGAAATAGATAGAGAGATCACTGTTTTGCCTGGCCACTTTCAGCCAACTCTAAGATCATTTAATGGGTTTAATAGTGTGCTGCAACTAGTTCACCTGATTGTCAAAAAATTGCAAACTGCAGATAAAAGTTCTGAAGAGAATTCAACTGAAGATTTGTCTAAAAATCCTGGTACTATCATGAGTATAATAGAACGTTCTCATCTAGACACCCTTATGCCTGCAACGTGTACCATGTATTCATTGTATAAGTGAAAGGATTATATCTGGAGAGTATTGTTTCACATGTGTAATATAAACTGAAAAGCCAAGATAAATATTCAGGGATAAGAGTTAATTTTGGTTACTTGAAGTGCAAAACCAAATGTCTTTTGGAAAAAAAATTCAAAATGTTGGTGACTTTGAAGGATGGAGATATTTGGATGCAGCTTGGCCCAAATTTTGACTGTAGATTTGTTGGTCTGTCTCTTGTGACAATAAAATTTTTTACAAACACCCTAATTTGTAACTCACATTTGGTATATGAATAGTTATGTAAATACGCAACGGCCTGTTGTGATTGTGAATGACAATCCCATACCCATCGCAACTTATGGTCCCTGTCATCATCATGTGATGAAAGCTCCAAACTTTGTGCTTTTTTCCCATGATTCAAAATACATTGAGTTGATGAAGCCCAATAATGCAATTCTGCCACTATTTTTATCTGTTGTAATGAACAATCACGAGAGATATAAATGGCGAAAAACCGTTCTTCCAGAATAAGTGGCCAAAAGCTAGCATGTATGTAAAAATCAGCCTTGGTGAACTTCCCCATTCAGACGTTTATGAAGGGATTAACTAAAGGTGGTATGCGCTTCGAAAATGAAAGAGTTGAACTTTTGCTCAAATTTTCCTCAGTGAATCTATCAACCATTTTCTTTCAAAATCAAGAATAAAAATGTAGGGTCGCTGCAACAATTTTGGTACAAGAGAAACAAATTACCAAGGATGTACCTATATTGAATATTCAAAATGGCCACCATCCCTGTGTTAACTATATAGAAATTTTTTTTCCCGAAAAACAAAGAGTGAAAATTTTTCTTACGCCGAGATCTTTAAAATGAGCCTCCACAAGTGGTAGACCAGAATAGAATAGGAAAAGGTTGAGAGTCAGACAGTCTGTCCATGAGACGCATTCTACCTTTGAGCCATTATCTAGAATGTAAAACATCAATATTACCCTGCTCGATAAGACATTGAAAGGAAATTTTATAGGGTTAGTGGCTGTAACTGTTGTTTATTTATTCACTACTTTAATAGCTTTTAATGTCAACAGGATTTATTGTTCTACTCCCCAAAGCATGTTGCAACACCTATTTAGCTTATCAAGACAGTGTCTGTATGTGTAATTAAATGCACTGTTATTGTTAAATCTGAATTCTGTAGTCGGGACCAGAATTCACTTGTCAACAATAACAATGCAGTCTACACATGTACAAGCCGAGTTGCCAAGCTGAATACTATGTATATCAATGGGCTTTCGAAAGTATCGACCACGAAAGTGTAGTCGACATGCAAAACAAAAATAATGCAAAAAATAATCAAAAGATACAGCTACAGACCCTTTGATATTTGCTGTTGATATTAAAGGTTGAATTTGTAAGTGCCATCAAAAGAGAAGCATGCATGATGCCCGAAATTCAGCCATTCATACGGTGTTACATAAAAAAAATTGAATAATTCGTTTTTAACGTATGGTGCATCTAACTGATCAAGATTATAGGGTTTACTTGACGCATAGGCTTTAATAACTGTCATTAAGCAGAAGAAAAGAATTTGAAAAATGTCATGAATTGAAAAAGTGCATATTTTCTCTTTGTAAAAGTGGGGGAGACAGGAAGGCTCAGTCAGTTCTTTAACCATGCCAACATCAAATTGTGGATGGTCACTCGGGATTTGTTTCCCACAGACTTGTACCCACGTACATTGAAAGGTGTTGTAAGAGGTCAGTAAGAGTCAGAGAGAGGGTTGGCATTCTTTCTGGATTTTTGAACTTTACTTTACTTTACTTTACTTTACTTTACTTTACTTCACGTTACTTTATTGCTCAACAACACACTCAGGGAGTGTGGTAAGGCAAAAATTACAAAACTCAAAGATGCAGACTTCAGCAAACACTGGATGAAGCTGCTGCTGGGAGAGAAACTAAAGCATAAGAAATAAATTTAACAAGACCCCAAAAACATGAAGATAAAAGTAATTTTTGCTCATATTTGGTATGTATATAAATACCGAAAAGAGCTTATATTTAAGAAAGTTTGTGTGGATAAGCACCCCTTCAGATAACTCTAAGCCCTAAGGAATATACTCTTCTCTACCATGCAAATGTAAGTGCAGTCGAGGTCAATCGGAGAGTTAGGTGTAAAATAACGCAACACACTTTTATTGCTTTTCTAAAATACCTAGGATACATGTATATCAGGCCCGAGCGCCTGAAAAATTTGAGGTTTACACACGTCCGAGTCTGTCACAGCGCCGCCAGCGGTTATTGTGCGGAAGCATAATTTCATTTATATCTCGACTCAACAAAAGGGGCTGTGATCAAATTTTGTCTGTTTTAAAGTTGTCGGTACGTGCGGGGGTGCGCGATCACATTTTCGTTTTAACTGGAATGCATAACAAGACCAATTAACAAGACCGAGCTACGGTAGATTAGACATGTTCATTGGGAATATATCTGAATCATAATACAAAGCCAAGTTGCCCTTTGCTGCCGTGACCGAGGGAGACAATGCTAGCCAGTATCCCATGTCAGCCTGCTCGAAAGTGGACTGCGACGTCAATACAAGGGGCATGGCAGCCACCGGTATATGTGTATTCCCATAATCAAACAAGACATCGAAGGTCGCTATCGCTAGAGTTGCAGTTGGGGTGTAATCGATTTACATATCAAGTATGGCTTTGACAAACCTGGACCAAGCCGGTAGGTGTACTCATGGATGTAACAAATTTACATGCATGGTGTACTGTACTACATGTACTCTAATCCTACTCTTGTACTACCGGTACTAGTACCAGCGATTGTGTCCGATCATGGATGTAAAATATCCGAGGTCCCCTTTTCACGTCGCTGTCTACACTCTTTCATTGTATCATGTATAGTCATGCATGATGCTATGTTCTCTACACACCATGTGATTGTGAGTACACCATGGGATACAGTTTCATAGATTTGCGTTAGCTGCAACATTGTGGCGCTGCTGGTGAGCGAGGTCGCAAAGACCAAAACTCACCGACCGTCTCAACCTCGCATTAGTGCTACAATTTTGCTGCTATTAAAGATTTGCGTGTGATGCTAAGGGGAGAACCATTTGATTTCTTGGGGGGGATATGGAGAATTTTGAGAGAAAAAAAATTGTCACCAGGTGAGATAGAACTTAGAAGAAAAAAAAATTGATCCTGTCATGGGCTGAGAAACAGAAATTGTCATAACAGACAGAAGTGGAAAAAAAATTGTCACAATGCACCAGAAATTAGCAAAGTTTGGAAACCCTATTCTCATGTATACTTTGCTAGCTATGGCGGCGCGAATGTTTTTACCACAAGAAATCCTTATGTGTTTTTTTTTCTCAGCACTTATGATATAAGCATGCACTACATAGGTCTACTTTACACCTCAGTGCACTCAATGTTTTCCTTCCCTTTTCTGACCCAAGAAATCATATTTCAGGATTTCTTTTGCAATATCTCAATGGCATAGGCACTATCTGAAGGGCGCTATTTGACTTGTGTAAATTGTGAAATTTTAAAACACAAGACAGGAGTCTATAAACTAGTGTTAAAACCAATATATTATTCTCTCAATGTAAATATGTTAGACAGATGTACAAGTTGACAATGAAAAATTGAGGAACAACAAATATAGTGAAATACAATGTGTGAGCCTTGTTTCTCTGACCACAAAAGATAACATCTTCCCTGAGAACTTACATCAATGCTTGGTCATGTTAATTATAAAACACCGGATCGCTCACTATAGAGTCGGTCAATAGTGGCAAACTCTCTCAATAATGAATCCGGCTTCTCCTCTTTGACAACCAAGCGGAGGGGATACAAAACAAGAGAGCGACTGATGAAGGAACGTTACCCCATTTTTGGTTCTTTAACTCCGTTAAGACGAATCACTCAATCAGCAAACCGGTTTACCGGAGACTGAGATCACATGACCAGAGTCAAAGCACTATCGATTCACAGGGGTGTCGCCATGTATTTGGAGGAATGTGAGGGGGGAGGGGTCACTAAAAAAATTGAAACTTCAGGGGGGCATTACTCAAAATGTGGAGAGGAAGAGGGGGCGGGGTTACTCAATATTTTTGTGCAAAATGAATTGAAACTCCTCTCAGATTGCACCATTGCACACATCCATTTCTCAAAATTTTCAATGCCAGAGGGGGGCACCCCCTCTCGTGCTCTCCCCCTTGGGTCTTCTAACAGTTTTACTGGTAAAAGACAAATTGAAAATACCTCTCGGATTGCACTACACTGCACCGTGGCGCACATCAATTTCTCAAAATTTTCACAGGATCTAGGACAAAACTGAACTGATGTAAATTCATCCTTTATTATCAAAGAAACATGTTTTAATTTACCTCAGTTCAATGACCATTTTCACAGTCAAGCATGTACCATATTCAGGCTTTTTTTTAGAAGCTGGCAGCTGGAGAAATGACACAAGAAGGTCACAGATTTTCCCATCCTGTATATTCATTTGTCGTCAGTCTCTGGCAAACAGAACTGTTCTTCACAAATTGTATTGTCATTGTTTGGTTGTTGAATATTGTGACTCAAACACCGATCATGCAAAAAATGTAAAAAATATCAGTATTCAATGTCATTTTCAAACAGGTTTTACCGAGTGCAAAATAAACTGAAACTCCTCTCAGATTGCACCATTAAAATAAATACATCAATTTCTCAAAATTTCCAATACGTTAGGGGGAACCCCCTCTCGTGCTCTCCCCCTTGGGGTATTCTAACAGTTTCACTTAGTAAAAAAATTAAAAGACACCTCTCAGATTGCACCAGACTGCACCATTGCACACATCAATATCTTAAACATTTCCATTGCAAGATAGGGGAAAGCCCCTGTGACACTTTCCCCCTAAGCCTCTCGCGTGTTCTCCGCCTGTACTTTCCAATTCTACCCGGTCAGATATCCTAGTGAAAACCCTAGCCATAATACCCATCCAAATTAAACAATGTACTATATGGTTAGATACTGTGTGAGCTTTTTATATCTTTATTTTATTGTGACTTTGAATTTCATTTTGATGGGTTCACCTTTTTTGAACCATCATGAGATAATTGATGATAGTCTAGCATGGTATATCAGGATTTGAAAGGTCTTTACTGTTGCTGTATTTTGTAAATTTTACAATCACATGTATTGGTATTTAACTTTTCTAAGTGGGGGGAATCAGTCAAAATTTCAGAGTTAGAGAGGGAGGTTACTCAAATTCATCAGGGTTGGCAAGGGGGGTCACTCGAAATTTCTGAGTTTCAGGCCATAAATAATGACAACTCCCTTATATACAACGCATTACAAACTTGATGACCAATAAAAAAAATTTGCACTGCTACTCCATTTGAAAAAAAACTGATGCAGGTCTGACAGTAGAAAAAAAAAATTCTGTCA
>LD342693.1:154375-171326 GCA_001465055.1 Ptychodera flava
CAGACATGTTTCAACTTTCATCAAGCACCGTCGTACCTTAGATACAGTGTTTACATTGGTCGTCTGGGTAACAAATGACTTTTGAGCGCAGGTCCGATGACTATCCCTTTAACTGATGTCGCTGGTGCTGCCATTGCAAATAAATACTGTGTAACCATTGTTGAGACACTCATGTGCAATGCAGTAAGATTGTCTCAATTTTATTAGTTTTTACACTAAATGATTATTTTCTCAGGGATATAAGCAAGCAGTCACGTTACATGTGCCACATGAAAAGTAATCCATGTTCAGGGAATTTTTTTCTATAAAAAGTGATGCATTCAGGAGGCACATTCACCATTCAATGGAAGTACCCCCTCAACGGATACATTATAATCATTTACTTTTAATACAATTGTGATGCATCGCAAACCAATTGAAGTCATATCTTTTCAGACATTGATAGTGTATTCCAGATGTATCAGCCTTCGTGATTGACAGTAGCGCCCATACTCAGGTCCAGAGTTTTATACTTTGTGTTATTATTTGTGTGCATTTGTCATTAAAGACAAACTGCTTGTTTCACACTGTTCCTGTCACTAGTTTTTGCCATGTGGCAAATTGATAGGTGGGGAATCTTAACAATTTTTATATAATATAAATGCTAACATATCTTGTAAGACATATTAAAATACAGATATACTGTCATAGATAATTGTAAACTTTGAAATAGATAGAGAGATCACTGGAGAGTATTGTTTCACATGCGCATTATAAACTGAAAATGCAAAATAAACATTCGGGATAAGAGTTAAGTTTGATTACTCGAAGTGCAAAACCAAACTTCTTTTGGGGGAAATCCAAAATGTTTAAGGATGGAGACATTTGGGTGCAGTTTGCCAAAACTTTGATGGTACACTTGTTAGTCAGTCTATTTTGGTAATAAAAAAAATTTGCAAGGACTTTAATTTGTAATATGAATATGTATTCCAAAGAGAGTTTACATCATAAATTTGTAGCATCTGTATGTGTATACCGGTAGTTGTGTATGTATGTATGTATGTATGTGAGTATATTTATGTGTGTATGTATGTATGTATGTATGTATTCATGTGTGTATCTATCTCTATGTATGTATGTATGTATTTTTGTATCTATGTCCAGCATCAATACAGTGCATTTCACCTAGGTACCGCAACTCAGCGTATGAGACGAACACAATCCACGTACAAAACACAGGATTAGCTTTAGTATCACGGAAGCTTTTCAAAGCCACCGACTGGTCGATTAATTACAGTAAACCAGCATGGGGCTGCCGCTGTCTGGACTGAGAGATAAACAGTTGACTAGACTTGGCAATGTAACTGTTTCTTTTACAATTTCAGCAAAGAGTTCAAGAGGTGAAGGTCTTCTCAACAGAAACTAACTAAACAGCCACACATTGTAGGTCAAGTGTATCTATCAGTCTAGACAGAGCGGCTGCCCCATGCTGGTTATACTGTAATTAATCAATGAGTTGGTGACTTTCAAATGTGTCGTAATACCCCAGCTTATCGTTTGTGTTGAAGGTGAAATGTGTCTATCTCATACGCTGAGTTGCGGTACCTAGATGAAACGCACTGGAATTTGAAAACTGCTGCACCCGCTGTCTTAATACTTGTTGCACAGGTGAACTTAGGAGTTTAGATGTGAATTTGTTCACATGAATATATTAGTGTCAAAAATATGTAATGAGGAGAAAAAGCAAAATTCTGTATTCATTTTCCTTGTTTTGGTTGTAAAAATCTACCCTGAAAGGTCTTGTCCAATTGCTTTATCTGATATGAAGGTTCGCAGAGATGATCTGTATCTGTTTTGTTCAAATCGTGACAAAACTTGCAATATTGTAATGTTTGGAAAATTTTGCTGTTTCTGGTAAAAATATGCAAAATATCTAATTATTGAATTCCCTCGTCCAACCGCAAAAACACTCAAGAATTACTTTACATGTCTGTCACCTGTGTATTTGGGAGATGCATGCTGAACTGTGGACGGGAATGTGTTCAAATGAAGTTACCATTTATCAAACATATGCAAATGAGCAAAAAAAAAAATGCAAAGTTTGGTAAAATCTCAATAACTCCCACTTGGGTTACTTTTAACATATGTATGTACAGTGTAGGTACCTTAGGTTGACTGATGTGTATTGGTCTCTTCATAGCTTTGTCCTTTATTCATGAAATTTTGGTTATATTTTTTCAAGTTGATAAGAAATTGATTTCTCTATAATTGCGTGCTCAGTCAGTCTGAAATTAAAGTAGGGAGTGTGCTCAATCATAGCCAAACTTGCCAAGTTGTACCTTTTTAGCTCACATTTGGTATACCAATGTGAGGTTATCGTATAAGCTGAATCAGTTCATTTGCATCCGATTTGCATGTCTGTATGTATGTATGTATGTATGTATGTATGAACATATGTGTGTATGTATGTATGTATGTATGTATGTATGTATGTATGTATGTATGTATGTATGTATGTATGTATGTATGTATGTATGTCCGTCCACATCAAAAACACCTAAACCGCAGCACCTACTGTCTCAGTATTTGGTGTACAGGTGCACCTAGGGATGGAGATGTGAATTTGTTCAAATGAACATGTCAGTGTCAAAAATATGCAAATGAGGGGACAAAAGAAAAAAAAACACTGCAAATTGCTGAAACTCTGTAACCGATGGTCAGATTTGGTTGAAACTTGATGTGCAGGTTCCTTAAGGTATTCTAAATTAGGTCTTCAAAATTTGGGATGAAATTTGCATGTTTCTATTTTTGGGGTAATTTTTTTCAGTTTTTAGTCAAATAATGTTTTTCTCTGAAACCACTCATCTGATTGCTTTGAAAGTTGGTATACATGTCCTCAGGATGACCTCAGTCAAGTTTATACAAATTGAATTGAAATTTTCATCTTTGTAATTTTGAGGCAATTTTCCGAATTTTTGGTCAAAAATTTTTTTTATTCAAAAACTGCTAATCTGATAGCTTTGATATTTGGTATACAGGTTCCTCAGGTTGATAAAAATCAGTTTTATGAATTTTGTATTTTTGCTGAATTTTTTGGGTATTTTTCTCATTTTAAGTAAAATTTAGTCTTTTCTTAAACTGCTAGCCCAATTGCTCTCACATTTGGATTTGATGTTTGCAAGGGTGTTACCCTTCCAATTGTTGAAATTACGACAAAATTGGAAATATTACTGTTTTGGGGCAATTTTTGTCATTTTTGGTCAACAATCTTGAAAAATATTTTCTTTTTAAAGCCTCTGAACAGACAGCTTTTATATTTGGTGTACAGATGTCCAGGGATGACAATAGTTAGAAAAGTGGAAATTGTCCTGAAATATACAAATTTGTATTATTAAGACAATTTTGTCAGTTTTGGTCAAGAAAACTTGTTCTCAAAATTACTTGTCTGATAGCTTTGTAATTTGGTACAAAAGGGATGTTATTAGATAAATTTTCTGCTCAAAGTGTTGGGAAACCCCCAAATTTTTATATGTTAGGTAACTTTCTCAGTTTTGACCTTAAATGACCTACACCAACCCAGGATATGTTGTAAGAGAGTTTCGAAGGCTGTGAATATAATTTTGTCATATTTAATATCAATTTGTAGCAAAATTTGATCAAGAAAACAAAGTTGAGGTAAATTTTTTCATTGCGAACCAATTTTTGCAACTTTTGCATGTAAGACACACAAGAACTGATGAGAAATTTGGATCCAGGATAATTCCAGATGTTGTAATCCCCCCACTGTGGAAGGCATTTCACTGTCTGTAACTGATTCAAGTACTGTTTACATTCGAATGATAGCACTCATAGCATTAATTAAAACATCCCCAAGGTTGTGAATACATTTCCTGCCAGCTGGTCTTATGTAAGGGGTGGAACATTTGATATTCAGGAGGGGGTAGGGGCTAGAAGATTGATGAGGTAGCATTACTTTTTACCAGTTCCCTTGTACATTTTTCCCACTCTTTATTTTCCCCACTCTCCCACCTTTTCTTTTTGTCAAGCTTCTCTGGATATTTTTTTTGGTTGACATTTGCTTTATGTATGTAGGATCTGCTTGTCCCATTGCCATAGAAGTAGATATGCATGTTCCTAGAGATGACCTCCAGTATCTAAGTTGCAGACCTTATTTGCGTTTGTCATTCTTGTTTTTCTGGTTTAAATATTTCTTGAATTCACCAATTCAAACCGAATGTGAGCACACTGTCCTTGACGGTATTTTTTCGCATATTTTTGTTATCTCGGTCACAATATTTGTTTCTCAGAATCGGCACATTTGATTTCCCCGAAATCTACCGTAGTTTAAAGGGTCATTGGGGTATTGTTATCAGGATGTATCAAAATTATGGTGAAAATGTCAGTGGCAGATTTTTGGCAATTTTTATATTTGTTGGTTATCATTGCCTTATTGCTGCCTATTCACCACGACGCCAAAATTCCAGAAAGGAAATCAGATTTGACAAAACATTGTTCGCCAAAGTGGCGAAATACAATTCGCCAGAAATTCAATCGGGTTTTAGGGTAAATAAATGCCGAAATGGGCCAGTTGAAACGTCACCGTGTTTCTTTACACAGATTCCGCCTTCGACCATGCACACGGTCTGTTTTCCCGAGTTCCAATGGAATGTGACTTTTTAAACCAAAGAAAAACAATTTATACCAAATAATAACATACAAAAACTAAAATTAAAAAAAAGAATGAAAGACGACACGCGCATTACCATCGTTGAATGTTGTAACTTAAAATGCACCTTTTAAGAGTGGAACGTACGTAATTTATATGGGAAGGGCAAAAGTATATAAAGTTTCAACCAAACTAACATGAGCGACGCACGTGTAATCGATTCTGGCCAACGTTACGCTGGTATGATCGGACGTGTGGTAACAGAGAGTAATGCGTGTCTCCTGTCACATTCTTTAGTTACTGTAATGGTTTTTCCCTACAAACTTCCACCCAATCAAATGTTAGCGCTGTGTTCTATACGTTATAATGACGTTACATTGGCTTGGCAATAATAGAACACTGAGAAGACATACTCATTCAAGCGACATCTTGATGAAAACTAGCTCTAGCTCTTGCTGATAATTTAGAAAACCTTTTTTCCGTCTGAGAAATCGCCTCGATCTTATCTTGACAATGTCTGTGAACGTATTACAGCGTCCAAGTGGGACCAATGTGCGCACCATCTCAAAACGTGTCAACGTAAGTATATAAACTTTCTCTTTTATACCCTTCTTTCTCTTTCGTATGATAGAACATACAAGTGTTTAAGAATTCCCTGATCAAAAATCGACAAAAATTCAACGTACCTTCATGAAAAACCATGGCAGCGCTATCTAAGAGTCAAATGAAACGTCCTGTCCTGAATTTCAACAAGGAAACCCCTTTCTGTGTTTTTCGCCTGCAACGAAACCTCTGGTCATGGGTCCCTTTGCGTTGAACACGAAAAGGAACACGCGCATAGTCACTCGGTGATTTGTTTCTTCAACATCACAAAACCTAACAATTCCACAAACCTTTTAATTAAAGACTGTAGATGCATCACCATTGTTGACTATTGTAACTTGAAATGTCCATTTGACAGAGGAACCTCATTAAAAATGTATGGGCGAAAGTATATATAATGCATGATCATGTCGCTACCAAAATAACGCGAGACACATGGCATCTGGTCGTCGTTATGGTGACACGTTCGAACGCTTGATAACTCGGATACCGAGTGTGTAATCCCCTGCCACATAATGGTTGCGCCCCACGAACTTCAATCCAATCAAATCTTTAGCGGCATGTTCTCCTGTAATAATGACGTCACATTGGCGTGGAGATAGTAGAACGAACAGCAAGTAAACATACTCATTCAAGCGACATATCTTGTTGAACACGAGACCCATCTCGCTCTCGCTGAGAATTCATTGAGCTTTTTTGCTGAGAAACGCCTGAAAATTATCTTGACAATGTCTAGGCCTGCAAATGTATCACAGTGTCCAAACGGGAACAATGCACGCAATGTCTCAAAAAAAATTGACGTAAGTATGTAAACTTTCTTCTCCAATACCCCCACCCCTTATATTTTTAGTAGAAGATGTACGATACAAGTGTACAGGATTCCCGACTAATCACAAACCAACAATCGTTTATGAAAACCCGGTGCCATCCCGCAATCAAATGGAACGTCCTGTCCTGAATTCCAACAAGGGAAACCCCTTTGTATTTTTCGTCTGCAGTGTAAACTTTGCTTTGGTCACATCATCACTCACTTCTGCGTGAATTGAAGGTGCACCATTGTTTGTACCATGTTTGTACTATATTGTCGTCGATCAGGGCGGATGGAGACGATCGATCATGTCTTTAATATTGTCTGGGAAAATAAGTTCAGCGAACGTAATGATTGTATTTATTTAAACGGGGCTGAAGCCTGATAACAGGATTTACCTTTTTCGAAACGATACGAATGTGTCGAATATGTACAAAGGTAAGTTGTGACTCGACGTATTGACTTTCAGGAAACGTCGCACGGCTACCTTAGACTAGTAGTCACCAGCACCTTTTACTCAGGAAGTTGTAAAAATAGTCTCTAAAATTCTTTACTTCGAGCTGCGCTGTCTGGCGTGTCATCTGTGATTTTTTTTTCTGAGGTTTTGTATAATCGCACAAACATTGAAACAAATGGTCATGACGGCGACGCTAGACCCGCACTGCACTTCTCAGTCAATCTGTGAAAAGTGCAACTCGTAACTTTTTATGACTACATCGGTCGGTCTACGTCAGTTTATGAATCACTCGCCCCCTTTGCTATTCCAGAATCCGATGAAAATTTTAACAAAAAAATAGAGAAACGTTTGTAACGCATTTGCATACAGTCGACTTCTTTTATAAACAAATCCGAGTTAGAGAATTACCGGTTGCTAAGCAGCAGATAGCAAGCTAAATGTCATTGTCAAAAATTACACGATCGCTGCGCCAAGCCAGGCGAGGTCTCAAGGGTTCTAAGTATAATAATGAGTTACGAAGTGGTCACAAAATTTTCTTGCCTTTTTTCACATTTTTCAGTTTGGAAAAGTTGTCTATGAAGATGTAATTACAATGAAACAGAAGAGACTTTCGAAGAAATGGAAGAAATGCTGCATAAAGCTGGTATCTCCATTCAATATCACCGTCACAGATCTGGTAAGTTTACCGTGCAGATGTGATAAGACCAAAATTCTGCAGCAGCATGTATATGTCCTTTTTGGGTTTTTGTAAATTTTGTATAAACTATAAAGCGCGCAGTCATCGTAAACTTATGTCAGAAATACATGTTTTTTCCGGAATACTCAAAGATGACAACTTATGACAGAAAGCTTACAGTGAGTCTTTTCATTTAAATTATCCACCCCGAGTATATTTTACTATCTGAACAGGTTTTTCGCCGGTCACTAAGTACAAATGCATCAGTATAGCAGATTTACTTCTGTTGAGAAATAAGGAGAGAGAGATCTGTCAGCGAATTTTCCAGAGAGAAGAAACTGGTGAATTTTTGATTTCATATTACAGAGTGTAAAACGTCCTAAGCCAATGCCATTCAAGGCAATAGAGCTTGTGGAACAGAATCTTCCAGATTCAATTTAGATTAAAAAGAAGTACCTGACGTTCGAGCTAATCTCAGATGATTCCAAAAAGGTGAGTTAACAGTCAAGCTCTATTCTTGGTCACAGTGTGTCATACAATCCTGCAGTTCTTACTTAAAATAGTATGTGCCTTGAGAGTGAAAGACTTAAACTTTTACTCAAACTTTATACTAGGAATCTTTCAATCATTCTCTTTCAAAATCAAGAATAAAATTAGAGTGGTCGCCGTGAAAATTTTGATACTAGAGAAACAAATTGGTTAGCCAAGATTTACCGATATTTGAAATTCAGAATGGCTGCCATCCCTGTGTTAACTCTTGGTAAGAAGAAAAATTAATTTCTTTTTATTTTCAAAAAATTGAGAAAGTGGAATTTTTTCTTACACCACGAGCCTTAAAATGATCCCCAATGTGTGGTATCACAGCAAAGAATTACAAAAGTTTGAGTCAAAGTATCTGTCTTTGAGGTACATTCTGAAAAATTCAAAAACATTCCCTCTGTGATTTATTGTAAAGATAGTTTCATACGGTAGAGCAATCCCGAGATGTTGAGATCGACATTGTTTTCAAGACTGCCAATCATTCAAAATGATGACACAATAACTTTCTTTTAAACTATATCCATTCACCCTGAGTGTGGACTGGTGATTTGTACTCTGATAAAAACCTCATTGGAAATTCACTGTGAAATTTATTATGGACAACTTCATTTTCATTTCTCGTAGTTTAATCAGAAATATCGCTTTCTTCTGTTGTCTTTGAAATAAGAATAGACACAAAGAGTTATTGTCAAATGGCAAATTCTTAGTCATAATTGCAAATTTTTATTACTGTCATTTAAGCAAATATAACATGAAAAAGCAAACTTTCCAAAAAGTGTTCAAAAGTTTCAATCCATGGGACAAAATGCCTTCAACTTTCTGATCCTGGATTCAATGCGGCAAGAGTTATGTAGAATATGTGGAATACTTCTGGAATATTACCAGTGAAAATGTACAGTTGAACATAACTGCAAAATCTATGCCTGTGATATCTGAATTCAAGGTGGTGTTATGACAAATTATAATGTAATCTCTTACTTTCTTTGACATAAGTGATAAGAACAAAATTTTTACAGCTAAGTATTGCGTAAATTCCATCTTATGAATATCGGTGCATTAATGATGCAGTTATCAAACTATACGTTTTGTTATTTATACAACCATGTTTCCATTTTCAACAGAATATGGAAGTACAGTGTTATGACATTGACCAATACATGGATCTGACTGCATGCATCAATTATATGTTCGCTTTGGAGAAGTTATTAGGGGGCAGGACCTGGAGTCAGAGGAGGAAGAGGCTGAGACAGCGAGTGTTGAAGCAGAGCAGAACGTGGCTTCAACAAGCGTCACTGACGTTGTCTCGACATCTTCATCTGGGAGCTACTCATCTTCTGATGACTGTGCTGACGATGATGATGATGATGATGAATTATGGCCCAGTTCCACAGGCCCGGTCTTCCTAATGACATCAACACCGTTGAATCAGTCGATGACATCTGTCTCATCAGCCATGCTGTTTTACCCCAGTAGTGTGGAAGAGCTCTACAATCCTGATACTGCCTCAGCTGAATCAGGTTCAGATTCTAGGGGATCTGCCGTCAATTCTGACAACCACCTCTCAGCTCCGTCAACAGTGACTCCGGGCAATGGCATCGCCAACATGCAACAAGCATTTGATCCCAGTCAATGCCCAGCAGAATCTGCCTCAGTACCACTCATGGAAAACAGTCCTGCAGAGAACATCACTGACAAGGAATCACTTGGTTCAATTCAAGAGGCTGCTCCAGGTTTGTTTAATTTGCTTATATCCCTTATAAGGGGTGGACCGATTGATATCCGGGGATGGGGTGGTGGTCCTGGAAGGTTTTCAAAAAAAAGATTCACAGCTAATGTCGATAAAAATCAGTGAGAGAATTGCGCTTGACAAATAAAAAAGGTGGGAGAGTGGAAAAAATGTACAATGGATCAGGTAAAAAAAATAATGCTACCTCATCAATCCTCCAGACCCTCCCCCCTGGATATCAAATGGTCCATCCCTAAGGTATTAAAGTTTCAAGTGGTCCCTTTTATCAACAGTGTACTCCAAATCTTCTGTTACCTGTGTATACTTTATTGTTATGTGACGTGATGTATGATATGAATATTATATAATTGTATAGCCCCATTATATTAGGTAGATGTGTGTTATATATGATTATACTAATCATCGATGAACAATTAAAGTACACTGTAAACAGTTGAGTAAATTTCCAACCATAGAATAGTCCATAATAATCTGACCCAGCAATCAGGGTAAAGTGGCAACTTAAGGTAGTACGCGCCTCGAAAGAGAAAGATTTAAGCTTTGGCTAAAACTCATTTTTTAATCTTTCAACCATTCTCTTTCAAAATCAAGAATAAAAATTTGGTGTCACTGTGCAAATTTTGCTACTGGTGAAACACATTACTCAAGATTTACCGATATTCGAAATCCAAAATGGCTGCCATCCCTGTGTTAACTCTATGGAGAAAAATAAAATTCTGGAAAAACTAAGACAGTCAAAATTTTCTTACACCACGAGCTTTAAGGTGAGCCACCACAAGTGGTAGATCAGAAAAGAATTGTAAAAGTTTGAGAGTCTGAATATCTGTCCCGAAAGCACATTCTATCTTAATTGTTTTGACAACTAAAGGTTATTTTTGTTTGTTGATAATAGTTTTGTTCACCATTTATAATTACTGTGTTACTTTAATTTCTAGGTGTCAGCATTTTTGAAGACCGTTTTGTTGATTCCAAGCAAATTGGTGCAGGAGGTATGTAAAGGTTACGATTGTCTTTCACTCCGTGAGAAATTCTAAAAAAAGAGAACATCAAACACTTGCCTTGTCATCAAGCAATTTCAGTTTCGTTCTTTGATCAAAATGTATGATACTTGTACAAAAGAATGATTTTATGTGGCTATGTGTCATGTACCCGGTACATATATAAAGTACCTGAATGACTATTTCAGGGCAAATTTAACTGGTCCAGTCATCCTGTATTAGTTCAATTTGCTTCTTGATGAGATGTAATAAAGGACACAAACTCTACCCAGAAAATGAATGAAATGGGATGCCTACATTTGATTTGAAAATTGTGTCTACCTGGTCAGTGTGCCCTCTAACAAAAGATATTTCAGGAAACTTTTGAGTCAATTGAAAAATTTGTGAAATGTTCTTGAGTCACAATGTATAATTTCCTATTCACCTGAACATTTTCTTGAGTCACAGAGAATATTCATGAGTCATGGCGCGCCAAATAGGCTTAGAGGGCACACTGTACCTGGTTACGACTGGTTTGGATTTCATGACAAAGAACCCAGTACGTCAAAGTATGTCATTGTCACCGTATGTTGGTATTATTTTCACCTTTAACAGATTTTCTGCAGTCAGAACAACAGTTGTGTTCTCCCAGCAATATTGATGTCGGAAGTCTGAGTTCAGAGAGTGACAAAGCCAAGGTTAGCCTGAGTGTTCAAGCTGAGCCGGAGCAAGCTCCAAAACAACACCGTCATCGCAGGTCAAGGGTCAGGCGAATTCTGAGATGGTTCACAAAGTGCATCAGGGCAAATGCAAGTTTTCTTTCAATATTTTTACGATTATCATCATGACAATTCAAACACTTTTGAACATTGTAAAAAACAGTAACAGTATACGAAAATGAAATTATTCCCGTAATTGATATTCCCAAAGTTTTCAGATCACGAGCTATAGTGTGGAGAAAATCTATATCACTCACCAAGTTTAATTATAGCTCTGATATTCTCATAATTAATGATGGGTAATGTCTTTACCTAAAAGTCATGTTACCATGGTGATAGTCAAAGCCCTTTCCACGGCAGAATGCTTCTCAGGGACAGAAATTTGGCTTGCCAAACTGTTACTGGTACCGGTACATTTTGATCCACCCCTTGTTAGGCTCATTTTTAAGCTCATCATAGCCAGTCAAGAAGTAACTAAAATTTACACTTGCTAATTCTTGTTGAAATCGAAAATTTCATTCGTTGCCACAAAGTTAAAACTAGGATGGTGGCCATTTACGCCATTATAAATTTCAAGAGTCAGTAAATTTTGTGTAATTTGTCTTTCTAGTAAAATACGTGCATGGTGATCCCTGATATTTATTCTTGATTTTGAAAGGCAATATATTGATTCAAAGTTTCCTTACGGAAAGTCTGAGAGCAAAAGGTCTCAATTTCAAGGCACAAATTACTTTATACTTGTATGACTGTGTCACAATATAGCGTAAATTTGTAAGAATTTTCCATTTTGCCTGTCTCTTATTTTACAGGACAGTGATGTCGAACACTGATGTCCGGAAATACAGATATTCGTATAAACTTCACTGAAAATATCCTATTGGCCAGTACTACCACCATTTCGCTATGATATACATCCCAAATTAAGCTACAGTATCATTGAGTGTCAACATGGTCTCAGCATTACAGCAGTACTATTCACAAAATGGTCTACATTCTCATTGAAGGAAAGACTAGTTCATTAGAACATTATATGGATCAGCAGCAATGGAACTCTATTATATTTATCCCACAAACAGTAGAACCAAGCATGGACTTGTAACAATATTTACCACATCTCTGGAACAAAAGGTATTAAGTATTTCACACATCATGTATATATATCTGAAGTATTTATCTGATATGTAATTATATTTATATAGGAAATCCAGTTGCTTTTGTGTAATAAACTATTTTTAAATTAGATACGCATATGTTTGTAACTTGATTGATTTCTTGTGTTTGGAAGAAATAAAGCAATCTCCGTAAGTCACCGAACTTCAACATTATTGGACAAGTATGGATGTAAAGCTACTGTCAACAGAGGGACTCCAGAATAAACAGACAAACAAATATAGGAAAAAACAAAAAATAACTGTAGACATAAAAAGGATGACAATAATTGACTGAGCAAAACACACACAACATATTCAAGATGTGACATCTGCACCGCTACTCACTAAACTGATATAGATTCTGTCAATTAGGTGTTTCAATATGCTTTTGGGAGTAGAACAAGAACTTCAAATTGACATTCAGAGCAAAAAAAAACGGGAAAGAAAAATTAAAAGTTAAAAGTTACAGTAATTATGTAGTATCACAGAGGTGTAGGGCACTTTACAGAATTTTCTTTTAAAAACATTGTTTTGAAGTTTCATCAATAAAACATCTGTGTCATTGCAAGCTACTAATTTCAATAGTATGAGGGCTATCTTGTCGTGCTACCGTGGTGAATATGACCTTGGGATGACCCTTAGCCTTGACAATGAATGGTCCATAGATCTAACTCTGCATATTCACAGTTGACGAAATCACTTGTTGTAAAATTTGACTGGTGTGCAGAAGAGAGTTACCAAGCAGAGTAGATGAATATGGTGTTGATACATACATCATACATACATACATATATCGCGGTCCAAGTTTCATGTGGGGGTCAATGACCTTTGTAGTATCCCTTTGACAGAAAATAACCATCCAAATACAGAGTCCAAACACTTCTTTATTTAAAAGGCAAGGTATTTGCAATTTGCATTCACAATACAAGACGGGCTTTTCAAGCGAATTCATTTGATAAATAATCATCTACAACTGTGTTGCACTCTACATTTCTACATGATTTTGATACAATGCTATCAAACAGCGGCTGTGACCCACTTCCATAATTTTTATTTCATCAGCGACAGTAGAAGCAATTTCATTGGCTATTACTTATGGTTATAAATCATACAGCGCTGATTTGTAGCAATGGCAAAGCTCATTCCCAAGTTCATTATACAATTACCATGCTGATTTCTATTGCATACAAAGATTATATTCAAGTTTTCAAGAAGAAGTAATAAAGAAATTCAAAACAATTATCACAGAGTGACACAAAATTGCACAGGTTATGCAAATTATCACAAGTTACAAGCTCAATAAAATATCATCTGTCTGGTGAGGACATCTTAGCATAAGGACTCTTTGGTGTACATAGAAATGTCCTTCAGAGAGCCTAGGGAACAATTATTCTGTTTCTCAGTCTTTTACATTATTCTTTAGGCCTTCCACTTCCAGCACTCACTTTAACCCTTTGAACCCGGCTCGGACAGAAATGTCCGATGATGTCATAGAGTACCAGGGGGTCAGGGTGCAAAGGGTTAAAGATTATGGAATAAAGTTTTCACCTGCTTAGCTTTGTGAAAATCTGGAATTTAATCTTCGCCTACAGAAATAACCCAGGGATGGTGGACATTTTGAATTTCAAATGTTGGTAAATATCGGGTAATTTGTTTCTGTAATGTTGAAATTTGCTCAATGAGCCCCGATTTCTTTTCTTAATTCTGAAAGATAATGTTTTAAAATTTTCAGACAAAAATTTCAGAATGGATAAATTTTTCTGTTTTCAACAGAAAGGTTGAACTTTGTGTCATTTTGATTTGACATCTTATTTATTGCACAGAAGAATAGCGATGTGCAATTATAAAAGCAGAACAAATACTCCATTTTCTTCAGGACAAGTGCAGAGATCACATGACCTTCTCTGGTGACCCAATTCGACCCAACAATGATGTCATTCAGGAGTCACATGTGATGACACAAATCTCTCAGTGAACGCATCTTTCGGATCTCTCATGATCCCTAAATGATATATTGTGAGGTGAAATACCCAAGTTAAAAGGGAACTTTCCTGTAAGTTGAAGTTGGACTGGAAATTTACCAAACAATGACATTCAGAGAGGATTACAACATGCCTGCCCAAGTTCACTACTATAATACATCCATAAATATTCAGGGATATTGTATGTATTTACTCGATGTGCATTCAAATCTTACTTCTGGGAGGTTTGTGCTATCTCACATAATCCCTTCCCTGACTGTCAGTGCTCAGTAGAATCCCAGCCAAACTTCAACTTACAGGTAAATTTCCTTGAACTGGGAAATTTTTCATTCACGGTTGTACAGAACTTGTATATGTTTAAATTCTTATACTGGCAATATTTTAAAGCACATGAGCCAGTCAAAACATCTCAAAATATGACGAAACAGACAAAATATACAACACCTTTACTCTACAATGGCACAATAAAATCTCTCTCATAACAGTTCACACAGCTATGTCTTTCAATTCACCCAGTGTTGATATCATTCCTGATGAAGAAACTGCACACACGTAATTTCAGACATATGTCATCAAATTATGAAGTTCAAGTTGTCCACAATAGGGCAGTACATTTAAAGATGTCAGTAATGTCATTGTTTCCTATACAAGTATCAGTAATTGCATAATGTATCCTTGATTATATTAGAAGCTTTATCAATACAAGCTAATTTTGTGACATAATGCCCCAGATAATTACTGATAATCTATCCAATTATCCAGTATTGTGGCCCGAGATATTTTCTACATCTACAAATTTACTGACTATTGCCAAAACTAAAAAGTAGCACTAATGTACCTCCTTCTGGCCAACAATGGACTCAAGCAAACTTTGTACTCCATAATGTACTCTTCTTCACCTGGTACATTGTGTCATACAAGTTTGCGTTATCCATTATGGGCCAGCGGGGGTACATCATTGCATAAACAACGAATAGCAAATACATCATACGTTAATTAAACTTCCCTACAAGACACAACTTGTTCCTAATTACATGGAAGGTCATGAGCTTTCACACTGTGACCTCATTCATTGATATTGTTAGAATTAATTTATATTTTTGTTCCTCATTTTGAGCAATAACTTACAATAAATAGTAATTTTATAAATTACATCATAAGAATTACCCATCTGTGATTATAGCCCAAGAGTGGCTCTTTGCTAAGCTGTCATCAAAGTTTTCACATTTACAGATTTATGTTTAACCTATTCACCCCCAATTCCCTGTAAACAGGTCCACAATCACCTTTGATAACAATGGCCTTGGGCCAAACCATGGTGGTGAAAGGGTTAAAGGTCTGTGAAAGCTTTTAAGCCATTTGAAATGTATAGGTTCATATATATGTGGTTGGACCACAAGTTATTCATCAATTATATCATTGCATATTGTATGAGTCTTTCTGTAGGCAAAGCCACTTAAATTTTCTTAAAAAGTTTTATAGAGAAGAGAAAAAGAAACTGTCCTCATTTTGCATAACATATAAAATGAAAGCTGATCAACAGATACAGCCATTGTCTGTCTTAACTCTTGTTTCTGAATTGTTCAATGAAACACTGAATACCAGCATTAACTATTGACAATATCTGCCAATAATCACATACTGCTGATAATTCACTTGACTATTTCAGTGTTCCAGCATTTTACATATTTAAGGCAAATTACATATTTGTCTGAAATTTCTCATGAGATGTTTAGAAACCACTCCAACACACAAATTGCACTTGTACATCGTAACCATCAATGTAGACTGAGAGATCTGTCGCTCAAGCGCTCTCTATGCTCTCGTAAAAGGGGGGCGTACCGTAGACAGCGCCCTCGAGCGATGGATCTTTCATTCTACCGTCAATGTTGTGATTAAAATTATAATAAAAAAAATAATAAAAAAAATAATAGTGAAATAAAATAACAATAATTACATGCCAGAGGATTCAGCTACTAGTTGCAAAATAGACAATAACGAGCAAAATGATAAATTTTATCTGAATTTCTCTTGAAAGTATCTGACTTTGCATGCCTTTATATACCACAACAAATCGTAAAGCTACAATAGAAGGAAACATGAAGTAAAACTGGTGTCCATGATCAAATTCAATTTTCTGGTATGTTCGCTCTTCTGCATTTTTCAAATGCACCATGGCTTTTAAAATCAGATAAACTTAGATTTATCAAGAAGGCAGGGTGACCACTGGAAATTGAATCAAATATGGTGTAATTTCAATCTGGACTCTTTGTCTTGTGTTCTTTGTTTCTCTACCACTACAAATAAAAATCCTTGACCAAAATTAATTGAACAGTAGGAAATGACGAACTGCCAGAAAGTCTCTCATTTGAAAGATTCTTTTTCTTGTAATTGCACAATAGTATTTCTGTCACAGAAGACACTTCAACCAATATTTGGGTCTATCTACGGTACATGTGGTAAATTATGTCCTGCTAGCTTGTGATGTTACCAAGCTCCCTGACACTGGGTCCAAGGTCATGTTCTTCTGAAATCATCCTGTGATCCTGCTGGTTTGTGATGTTATTGGGTGTATCAACACAGGGGCTATGAGACTGAACTTCAACAGCCATATCTCCATCTTGCTGGTTTGTGACATTAATGGGT